>PVKM010038963.1:0-13928 GCA_004027735.1 Carollia perspicillata | reverse complement strand
AAAAAAAAAAAAATTAAAGCCCAGGCCAGGAGTCTCAGTCAGTTGAAGTGTCGTCCTGTACACCAAAAGGTTGTGGGTTCGATTCCTGGTCGGGGCATGGGCCTAGGTTGCAGGCTCCATCCTTTGTTGGAGCTCATACGAGAGGCAACTGATCTATTTTTACTCTCTCACATCGATTGATGTCTCTCTCTCCCTCTCTGTCTCTTCCCCCACCCCACCCCACCCAAGTCAACAAACATGTCCTTGGGTAAGGATAAAAAGAAGAAGGACAGACAGACTCATCCTGTGGAAAAATGTATCAGTTACTGTGCCAGCATTGACATCATTCTTGGCCGTAAGACTTGTTCTGGCCACTGAAATATGATTGGAAGTGACGTGTTATTTTGAGAAGATTTAAAAGCATGCTGTCTATCTATGCCTTTATTACTAACGCATAATTTTCATCATGATATTTAATACTAAGTTTAATATCTGGCAATACGTGTCCTAATCAGGCTGAAAATCTTTGTGCTACGACAACGACATAAAGACAGGAGCAGGCTGGGGTTTGGCAAACAGCACTCCCTTCCACCTCAAATGCGCAAAGACAAAGACAGGGCTTCTCAAGCATTTCCTTCATTTCCTCTGGTTCTTTTTCTCCTCCTTCCTTCCTTTCAATGAATATTTATCACATGCCTATAATACTTCAGATACTGTACTCAGTATAAATATAAAGTGGTGATAAAAAGGCCCGGTCCTAGCTCTTATGGAACTTACAATCAGAAAAGACACACCAACAATTTGATAAGCTTTGACAAGTGTATATCCATATGAGTATAACCTAATCAACACACAGAGCGTTCTGTCCACGCCCCCGCCCCCGCAAATCCTTTATGCCCCGGCCAGTTAAAACTCATCCTTCATCAGTAATGACTGCTTTGATTTCCGTAACTGTAAATTGGTTTTTCCTGTCCTCAGACATCATGTGAATGGCTATGTTCTCTTACATTATCTTCTAGTCTAGCAGTGTTACTCACTTTCCCCCTCAGCTGGTGGGCCAGCCTCTGTGATGCCAGAAGCAGCAAGTCCTGTCACTGCCCCTTTCTGCCTCACTTCCTCTCCTTCCAAAGTTCTGCTCCACACCCACGAGAAAAGGCCAAATATACCTGTACCCCTTGCAAGTCTCTAAGCTGAAGTCCCGTGGCGTACCTTTCTGTCTTGGCCTAGGTAAGCTGGCCAGTGTTAGACTGGAAACTGTGTTCTGGGAGGGTGTTGTTAGACCCCACGTGCCACAGGAAATGTACAGAAGGTTTTGAATCATTACCTGTACCTACAGGGAAAGAGAAGCAGATGCCACTTGAAAGGGGCCTGATTAGAGAACATGTTTGCCCACAGTGTACCTGATTGGCATCTGTGGCTTTGCAGCTAGACCATCTGTTTTTGCTAATGCAGCCTCGAGTGAGGTGCATAATGAGGTTAGGGTCAGAACTGTTCCGTTCAAGTCTGACATATCTGCGTGCCGCCTCCAGCTAGGCAAACAGTTGGGGGCCTCTGCTGGGACCACGAGGGTGGAGGAGACTCCTTTGCTGAAATGTGTCAGAGAAATAAAAGGAGATAATGGGCTCCATTTGTGTCTCTCTAGGGGGATGGATCTTCAGTATGGAGGGACGCAGAGTGAGAGCAGTACATGGGCAGGCAGCGAGGGCAAGTGGTGTGAGATTCAGTAGTTAAGAATGAATGATTTCACAAGTTGGCAGAAGAAACTTTAAAAGTAAGAAAAATCAAAAGGACTGACAGGAAAAGAGGAAGACTAAGACAAATATTTGTAACTCTGAGATAAAGTTTCAACATTCATACATTGGAGCTTCTTCCACATCTAATATGCTCCAGGTTCATACAGAGTAGCTTTGTTTAAAATTCACTAAAATACTGAACTTTAGCCTAAATATACTCAAGACCCCTATAGATTTTAAGATGATTCCCTCCTATTCTTGTGCCCCCTGAAATTCTGTCCTTATGCCAAGGCTTGGGCAAGATTCCTGGTACATTTAAACAATCTCTCTACTTAAGCTTGGCTACAGATTCAAAGTACATTATTCAACAAATTGTATGTGACTCACACCTTTATATAATATATTACATAAAATTTGCCTATATCAATTTTTCACAACTTAGAAATGCCTCTAATGTGTCATTGTTTGGTAGAGAGTGATATTTCTCGGCAGTTCTTTTCTTAAAATATTTTATTTATTTTTAGAGAGAGGGGAAGGGAGGGAGAAAAATAAGGAGAGAAAAATCACTCTGCAAGAGAAACATCAATAGGTTGCCTCGGGCATGCCCCCAACTGGGGCGCTGGCCCCTAACCCGGGCAGGAATAGAACCAGCAACCTTTCAGTTTGCAGGATGTCACCCAGCCCACTGAGCCACACCAGCCAGGGCTCTCAGCAGTTGTTAATATTCTTAACTCTTTCTACAAACATAAAACACCGCACTTATATTATTTAAGGTTCAAACAATGAAATATTTAATAAAGAAAGAAAGAGAGTCAAAAAAAAAAGAAAAAGAAAAAGAATCAATTCTATACAGACTAAAAACAAAGCAAGCCATGCCAACTTTAGAGCATGCTTCTCAAACTGCATCCTTGTGGTTTTGCATGTTTTCCTAAGTGGGTGTCCAGCGCTCACTCCCAGCCAGCCCGATGGCTCCTGCTTTGAGACTGACTGGATTAGTAAGTAAGGCATCCAGTGACAGGAATGCTTTTTATAATTTATTTTTCAGGATTCCCTGCTAGGTAAAGCCTTTATATCTGTTCTTTGCTGCCTTCATAAATATTGTTTTATTAAAAATTCTAATCTGAACATGTATAGCCATAATGTTTTTCTTAAAGTATGTGCTTACCATTCAGAGTAGTCATGGAGGAGGTTCACTCTATTGAAATTAAAATACCCAGCATCCCCTAAAACTCTCCTCGACAGCAGATATAAATCCGTCATGGACTAATCTGCTGCTGCATCCATGCTGTGGTTTGGAATGGCTTCCTGGGTCCTCCTTATCATAGGCTTTTGTATACCAGCCCTTTCACACGTTGCACATTGATGTCCAGTTGCCTCCTGTCTAAATTTAAACTTTTGCCCTTTCGCTGATAGACATTTTGAGGTATCGCATGGTTGGTTGCCTTTGTTTAACAGTATTTGTCTAGTTATCTGGAAATTTCAATGTATTTGCTCTTTTTATTTTATTAAAATAAGTGCAGTGGGAGAAATGAAAGTGCTCATGCCAAACAGCACAGGACTTCTAAACTCAACCTAATTGAAGTCATCGTTAGATAAGCTGAGGCAGTGATTTTTAGCTCCAATTAGATGCTTAATGATTCAGCTGGCTGTTAGCAATGAGGAAATAGAATCAAATTAAAATTTAGAAATAAGTTAAATGTTGAAAATGTGTTAAAAATGGTTTCTAAAAAGCAAAATATTATTGACTTTTATAAAGTTTTGGTTTCAAGGAAGTAACCTACACACAAACACACAAACTCTTTGACTTTGAATATGTCACTTTTAAATATACTTTAAGGACACATTACATAACAAAGATGGGAATTGCTTGTATAACTTACTCTTTAAAAGGGAGTGAGTCTAAGAAGCTACAACCTAATTTGTATGCTTGATATAAGGCATCATTTGCATGACACATTATAAATAAATAGATGATGTCCTCACTATTTTCTCCTCATACCAAGAGTTATATTCAATATAGTTAGCAAATGATTTGCCAGTGCTATTTGTCCTATTGATTTGGAGAGAAGAAACTTCTAGGGAATGAAACTATGATATAACTTACAAATCTCCTTAAAGCCAGAATATAATTACTGCATTCAGTAAATGCTTAATAAAGGCAATAAAAGGATGCTAAGATAGCCTTGTGTTTGGACCTTTAGCTGAAAAGCATATTTCAAATCAATTCTAGAATTTGTAATCTTTAATCTAGTCTCTGGAAATGTAATTGAGGGTATAAAACTCTTTTCTTTGTTTAATTTGGCCTGTTTAAGGTGTTGGTGAGGCTACAATGGTTTCTTTTTTTCTGGAGTCTTAGACATTACTTTTGACTTACCCTCAAAGTCCCAGTTTCTTAGCTTTTTAAAATCACAATGTTGATACTGATAGCTGACTTTACCAACTCTAATCATGTTTTTAATTTCCAGAAGGCTTTATAATAGGAAGATGGTGGCCATGACATTGACTAGATAATGTTTGGTTACCAAAAAGTAACTTACCAAATGGGAATACTAGCGGTAATAGTTAATTTCATGTGTCAACTTGACTGGGCCATGAGATGGCCCCAAGCTGGTCAGACATCATTCTGGAAGTTTCGTGAGGGAGTTTTTCAATGAATTTTAATATTAAACTCAATGCCACCCCTGATGTGGTGGGCCTTTCCAATCTGCTCAAGGCCTGAATAGAACAAAGGGGTCTCTGACTCTTTTTTTCTGCCCAGCTGCCTTGAGCTGGGATGTCAGGTTTTTTTTTTGCTTTAGGACTGGTACTAAAACCTTGGCTGTTGCCAGGTCTCTAGCTTGCTGGCCTCCAGACCAAAACTATACCCTCGGCTCCCCTGGGTCCCCAGCTTGCTGACTGCAGCTGTCAGGACTTCTTAGGCTCCATAAGTCAATTCCTTATAATAAATCCCTTTCTATATATTATACCTGTCACTAGTTCTGTTTCTCTGGAGAGTTCTAATGCACTATTAACAAATAGAAACATTTTATGCTCAGAAACTATCCACAAATCTGAAACTTGAAAATGATGACAATCGTTTTATTTACATTAGAGACGTCAAAGTGTGTGGCCCATTCCCCCTGCAACTGCAGCCACTGTCTGGCATGGCTACAACTTGTTTCAGGGGTACACACACACACACACACACATGGATAACCCATGAGCCTTCTGCAGGTGGAGAAATTGCACGCTTTCCCTGCGATGTCACAGAGGACAGTGTAGTTAATGTGAGAACCCCAGAGGAGCAGCTGAACTCAGGCACTCTCTCCTTTAAATCGCAAAGCCTTGTTCCCTGTCTTGACGCACAGGTCTTCTGGGCTCCGCGCTGGAGCCCCCGTGGGAGTGAGCAGGACGTCCACCTTCTGTTGGGGTCTCCCTACTCTTGGGATCCCTCAGGTGACTGCAGGACATTAATGCATTACTACGTTTTTACCAGAAAAGGAAGTCGGTACTCTGTGGGAGAGGCAGACACACGTAGACAAGTGGTATTTTTAAGGAAGGAACTTGAACACACCAAATTTTAAGATTCTAAGGATTAAGTTCACATTTTTCAAACGTATTGACCCTCCTATCTAGTCTTTCTGGCCATATAAGCTGCATATTTTATGTGACTATTGTGAAAGAATATGTTATAGACTCACTAGTAGACACGACACTGTGTCCTTCTCCAGCTCTTTATGTCAGACTGATAAATACCTCTCACGACAAATGTTTATTAGGCTCAACTTTGAGACATTGGTTTCATCTTTGATTCATCCCTTTCATTAACTGATTTCAAGAGCTGTCAGTTCTATTGATTTTCTCCTTCTAAAGGACCTCTTCATGTATCCTGTTATTCTATTTGACTTTGTAATGAGTGGTGCTGGCTAAAGGATCTAAAACTGTGTGGACAGTTAGGTCCCGGGGTTAAGACGGTGAGGCCAAAGACCACGACCTGTCTGTGGGAGGTGAATGACAGGGAGCCCGACCAGTGAAGGGCTGTATCCACACACAGGCAGTTCCTCATTCTAGACAAATCCAAGTGGGAAAACTAACAACTTTAGATTGTAGCGTCCAGAATAATAACCAGCCATGACTCCGTCATTTCCTAACTTACTGCTAACTCAGAGTTTTCCTGAATTCTATAAATAGAAACCTAGAAGTAAAATGAAATAAAACAGAGGAAGGAAGAAACTGTATTCAGATACAAAGGTTGCTGGTGACAAAAATGGAGCATGATGCCTGGTACAGCACCTAGCACCAAGTGGAGCAGAAAAAGTGGGGACTTTCTAAACTGTCTTTTTGTGAGCAGTTTCACGTACGTGCTAGTCTCACTTTAGAGCCATGTAGGCCTGACATTTGGTACTCACGATTTTATAGAAACTATTTCCAGGACTGATTTTTTTTTTATTGAACTAAACTAAAAACCTGAATGTTTAATGGGCATAGAAAAAAATAAGCCTGCTCTCAAAGAGCTGTTTGATGTAAGTTAAAAAGTTATTCCTAAATCATAAAAAAACCACTTCAGTTTTATGTGATTGTAATGATGTCCAAAGCTCTACCTAGCACCCAGATATAATGTATCCCTATATGAAACTGGCAATGTGTCAAGGATGCTATTTCATTTATCTGATTTTGCAAGCCAGGCATGGGCTATGAGTGATTTTCTTCTACAATTTGCATAAAGATTATGAAAAGAACCTAGCTCTGTGATCTGCCCTGTGTCAGGAGAAGCTCAAACGGAAGCCATTTTAATAATGGCAGTGTGCACTGTCTTCCCTTCCACTTAGTTCTTCAAGTTTATTCAGACATAAATGGAATTTGGAAATGTTCAAGATCTGTAAATTCTTCATTTCTTTTCTTTCAGGTCTTGTTTGTACTTCAGATAATTCGAAAAATGAATTTAATTGAAAGCGTGACACAGCTTTGTCACTAAACAATTCAAGTGTCAATCATATGGAAAGGTAATCTCAGATGACTAAACAGGCTAATATTTAAGCAGTTGATGACCTTGCACATTTCAGGATGTGTGTTGCCATAATTCGTTCTTAAGGGGTAAAAATTCATTATCTTCAATTAAACACAGATGATACATATTCAGCTGAGCGGAGGAGCTAGAGATGAGTAATGAAATCATTTCTTTTGTAATCTCAATACTTTGAGAGAATTATCTAATGTGTTATTATTGATACTTTGTCTACCGAGAGGCACAAACTTAAATGAACCATAGTTTTTGATTTGAAATAATTATGTAATTCATAAATAGCAAACAAAGCTTAAGTAGCATATGGGATGTGAAACAACTTTTTTATCCTATAGCAGCAATTTTCAACATTTTTTATCTCACAGCACACACAAATTAGTTACTAAAATTCTGTGACACGCCGAAAATGTATTTTCTGCTGATCCGACACCACATGGGTATGATTTGGTTTCATTCACATTGGATGGCTGTTGTTGTGTTGGCTGTTGTCATTTTTTAATTTGACACAATCTAAGGAAAAAGAGGTCAGTGCACCTGACTAAATAGTCAGATATTACACATTTTAAAAATTCTTTCAGCACAGTGGTTGAAAATCACTGTCCTATAGATATATCATGGATTTCATTTTCTAGTAGTTTAGGTTTAAATCTTATTACTTAGTACTTTGTGGCAATCTTATTTCCCTTCGCAGCCAAACCACATCACCAGATATTAACATTAAGCAGAGGCCTTTTAGTTCACTCCATTGATCCAAACAAGTCCAAGGTGAGAGGTGCAAGGTGTTTTCTGCTTCAGCATGCTTTCCAGAAACAGACATGTTTCCAGAAATTCAGTCTGTGTTGCTAACCCCTGTGGTGGTGGTGGTGGTGTGTTTGTGTTGTGTGTGTGTGTTTGTGGTGTGTGTGTGATGAATTCGGCATCTTTCTTCTGGCAACCTTGTCATATGTCAGGCAGAGGAGCTAGATGTAGGCAGCATGTTCTGTCTTCAAAGATTCGATGCCCAGTGGAAGGGAAAGCTAATCGATTTAGCATCTAGAATACTGGTCCACAATGTCTTAGCTGTAATTCTTAAAGCCGATTTATTTTTCCTGTTTTTAGTTTTTACTTAGCCCACTGGCTTTTGATTATATGGTGCAGCTGTAGACTCCACTGCAGTTTATATATTATCCACTATGTGCACCACATTACCTTTCTAAAAGATGACAAGGGTAAGTTCCAAAACGCGTTTGGCCCTACGGTTTTCAGATGAGTGGTGTAGATCTGAACAGCATGGTGAGTGACTCACACGGAGTTCCAGAACGGAGAAGTGGGCCACTTAACCCAGATGGAGTGGAGGAGGGCTGGGGAAGAAGAGGAAGTGACCCTTGAAATGTGTCACAAAGATCGATATGAATTAGATCGGGAAGATGAGTGGGAAGGGGAAGAGCTTCATTCCAGATAGATAATACTTCATGTGCTAACTGTGGTGAGGCAGTGAGAGAAAGAGAGGGATATGTTGATCAATATTCTGATCGTCCATCCCAACGTTCAGTGACCTTAAACAATGTTCATTCACTTCGCCCATGAATGTGCGAAGTGGTCAAGATGGTTGGGGATAGCTCACCCCTGCTTCATGTGGCTTCGGCCGGAGCAATTCAGCGGAGGCTGGAAGATCTGCTCGTAAGAGGTTTCACTCACGTAACTGACCAACAGGTACTGGCTGCTGACTGGGAGTTCAGTTCATAGAGGCTATCAGCTAGGCAGGGCCCTTGCTTCCTCTCACACAGATCTATCCACGGGGCTGTTTGGGTTTCCTCATCGCATGGCAGGTGGTTTTAAGAGCAAGTATTTCCAAGAGCCAGGAAACGGGAGCTGCTATTCTCTTAAGGCTCAGGTTCAGAAACTGGTAGAACACCACTTCCACCACAGTCGATGGGTAAATAGTAATACAGGAGGAGGGACAGAGATCTCACCTGTCCATGGGAGAAATGCTGCAAAGTCATGGCTGTCTTTAAAATGTCACATTCGGTCAATGGTGCTTAAAATAGGAAGGTGACACAGGATTAGTGGAGCTGGGGGAGGCGGTTGAGGGAAGGATATTCCATCACTCTATAGATTCAGCTTTACCGCAAGAAAGTGTATTCCTGACAGAATGAAAAAGCAAAATAAAATTAATTGGACTCCATGTTACTTTCCACTCTTATGGTTAACGTCTTCACCAATTCCATCCCTCCACACAAGACGGGTTGGGATGAAGTGGGTGTAGAATTGTTTAATTAAATTTGGGAAAACACCTACAATTTGAATTCCTTAGCATTTCTGCAATATAATAATTTAATCTCAGAAGACTGCTGTATTTGTAGACACGGATTTGTCTACAAATTTGTAGACACGGTATTTGTGTCTACAAATTTGTAGACACGGTATTTGTGAGACACGGATTGCTCTAGCCAGCTCGTACTCCCTTGGAAGAGCTGACAGTGCACCTCTCTCCCAAATTCTGCACTCAGTGACCCCACCCTGATAGCTTCAGTTGAGCAATGGTGGGGGTATTTATACCCCAGAGATCAGCGCACATTAGGAAGACTTCCTCTCCAGAGAGTGAGTTTACCAGCATACCGCTGTATCTACATCAGCCTAACTGAGGCCAGGCACTACAGGAGAGCAGCACAGAACAGTGCTGCCTTTGGAAACATTTTGGTCCAGGTTTCTGAGTGACTTACTGGGAAAAAAAATTGAATGCCTGAAAGATTAAAATAATTTGTTTCGTAGTCAAATGAACAATGCTGACAAGGATAAATTAAGTGAAACAGAAAAAGTGGAGAGGCAGGGTTACAGTCACAATAGAGTCAAACCCACCTGGGCTGCAGAGTCTGATGTCTGAGGAAGTGGGGGTGCTTGGGTGGGAGCTGCCGTAGGAGGGAGACGGTGGGTCTCTCAGATTTTGGGCGTGGACAATGCCTACTCACTGCCAGGTCCAGGTGCCCTGACTGGAACTACAACTTCTTTAGGAAGAGATCCCCACCTTCTTCCTTCTTTCAAATTTCCTAGAAGCATATCCCTCTCTCAGTTGTATCTTTCCCCTGGTGTCCTTGCTTATAGGAGGTTCTTCCCTCCTTTCTCAGAAGGAAGCAAGAGAAGATTTAACACTGTGTTTCCATGAAAAGAACAAGATTGCATTAGGAACACTATTCACTTCCAGCTAAAAAGAACAGCTCATAAGCTCTAAGCCAGGAACTGCAATGTCAAAACAGATTTCCAGGAGCTGGGAGCATCAGCAGCCAGGGTGCTCTCTGAGCCAGTTGGGAGGGAATTACTCAATTCCGCATCAGCAGAGAATCTGGCTGTTTGGGGGTCTGGAGGCAGAAGCGTTACTGTAAATAAAGATAAGGTTTCCCTTAGGTGAAAAGCAATTACATTAGTATGTTCCAAGCTTCTGCTCTCAAGGGGCCTCAACTCTGTTCATCGCTGATTACAGCCGTATTATTAGTTGTGCCAGGAAATCTTGGGGTTTCAGTGAATCTCTCTGCAAAGCCATATTAAATGACACATTTCTTCAAAAACAGCTCTGCTGCAAACAAGGCCACATTGGGAAGCATATCCCTCTGCGATGACTCATCTTCTGTATCTTAAACTTAAAATGTGCAGATTCTTGAGGTTATCCAGAAAATGTGTACAAACCATTACCTTCTCCTCTTTCTCCCTAATTCCCAAACATAAGAGGAAAGCCCTGATGGCAAAATCCAAGGTGAGGCTTATTAGGTGGAGCGTTCTTAGGTTTAGGTTTTGCTGCGGGAGAAACCAGAGGAAGATATCAGGGGAAGCAGAAAACAGAATCGCAGAGACTGGTTTGGGGAGAGGTGGTGGTGGTGGTCGAGTGGTTGTTAGAAATACGGCCACTTTGGGAATGGAGCATTAGCCCCCAGGGATTACAGGACATTTGCTGCTTCGGGTCCACGTCTTCTTTCTCTGAGTCATTGGTGACAAGCCTGGACGTTCTCCTTAGCAGGAGACTTGAGAGGTAGGGGTGAAAAGAGAGGTGAAGAGCCCACCTCCTCTTCCTCTGTGAGATCTGGGACTCAGGGGCGTGTCAGTCAGGCTCATGGAAAGAAGGAAATGACTCCGCGATTGTTTTTTCTAGAAAAAGGCCATAGGTTAGAAAGGAAACAGGCTAGTTATTGCAGTCTAAACTCTGTCTGATTCACAGTGACTTAGGACAGAGAAGGGCCTCTTGGCCCTGAAGTCTGTTTCTGCCCTGGATTAGCCACCGCCTGTCATCAGGGCCCTTGCTCGGGTCATGAGATTCACCCGAGTCTGTTCATTTCTAAAGTTCATTTTATAGCTGTGTTATGGGACAACATAAACATCATTCTCCATTTTCAAAAGAGAACATAATTAAAATGTCTTTTCTGTCTGTTTTCTGTGTACTGATGGGGACAGGTGTGGAGTGGGGGTGGGGTTGGCTGTGGCCAAAAATAAAGAATTGCAATAGAAAATCTGTATGGAATGCTAATGACCAAGGAGCCAAAAGAAAATCTGTATGGAATGCTAATGACCAAGGAGCAACATGCAGAAGTAGAAGGAAGCAGTAAGGCATCTTGAGGTTTGTTATCTGTGCTGTATTCTCCAGAAATACCTGGGAGTTCAAAAATATAAGGGGTTTTCTCTAGCCTGCCAACTCCAAAATTAGAATTTAGAAGAGGGAAGGAAGGAGGGAAGGGAGGGAGGGAGGGGAGAAGGAAAAAAAGGAGGGGGAAGGAAAGAAGAGGGAAAGAGGAAATCCAGCTTCCTGGTTTGTTTGTTTCCAACTCTTAGATGGAGACTATCAGTCTCCACCCAACATCTTTAGAAAAAATCCCAGTTGGAAATTAGGAACCACAGCTCCTCTAAGTGTAATCCTTTCTCCTTCTAAAAAAAGAAGTAGTAGTGTAGTATTTCTAGACTGCCTATCACGGTCAACACACAATTGTACGTGCCAGCTGTGAGGCTCCCCCCACAGCCCTGGCACCACAGAGCAGGATCCACAGTTCTGAGGGTGAGCCAGGTCCACCCATGGGAAGACTTTCTTCGGTAGATATTTTATGTACAGATTTTTTTTTAATAGCTAGACCATTAGGCTTCTGGCAGCTATTTATTTAACAACCTTTATTGAACCAACATTTATTTTGTGTCAGCATTATTAATTTAAGGAAAAACAATTTTGAGTGGTCGACCCTCAAGGAAGAATAAGATAGATAGAAAATGAGATCTGAGATGAGGCAGAAGTCTGTATACCATACTAAACATTTTAGAATTTAGATATAACCTTTCTTTTCACCTTCACATCTACCTTTACTTCCACGTGTACTTTCTGATGTCCCATTAATACTCCACCAAGGAAATACGGGTCACAGGTGGATTCTCTGAGGAGGGGGAGAAGGAAACAGCAGTCGGAGGGAGAAAGGTAACCGAGGGGGAGAGTGATCGTTTGTGTGAACTATTAAGGAGAGGTTCAGTGGGGAAAGGAGCAGGGAGAGTCTTATACAGGGTGTTGGATTCTAAAATAGACATGTTGATCCCTAAAGGACTATTGCTTTTGGTAAATCCAAACATTGAATTGTCTCACCCTCCCTCAGAAAGCTTTTAGTCAGAGAGCAAGTGAGTTGAGACCCAGGGACAGTGACGATGAACGTGGCTTAGATGTAGCCCGTGACTTGTGTACAAAACCACACAGTGCTGTCAACATCAGCACGGGTTCAAGGGACAAAGAGTTTTGTTAAATAGTTAGGCAGGATGATTGCAATTAAACCAAAGTCTGGCTGTTAATTAGTAAGCCCATGGTATAACTTCAGTTGTTTTTAATTACCCATATATTAGAAATACTCTGATATAATTCTAAATACAAGCCCTAACTATGAAGAATGAGTTTTGAATAATCCAGTGGCTTGCATTGTTTTCATAAGCAAACGCAATCAGCATTTCAAGGTTTATCCCCTCTAGCAGCTGTCAAATATCTTGAGTGTCTACTGTTTTACTACTGTGTGTCCAGGAGTGGATTTGTTTTTATTTGTTTCCCCTCAAATATTGGCATGTTCCTTCACCCTAAGGAATCATGTTTTCCATATGTTTTGGAAATGTCTTCGCTCAATTAACTCTTGCTTTAAAAAAATTATTGTACTTTTCCCATTACCATTTAAACTTTTTGTAACCCCCTTTCCACTGCAATCACCACACTGTTGTCCGTGTCCATGAGCCCATCTCCCTTTTTGCTCAATCCCTCCACCTCCTAAACTCCTCCTCCAATGGCTGGCATCCTGCTCTCCATCTATGAGTCTGTCTCTGTTTTGCTTGTTAGTTCAGTTTGTTCACTGGACTCCACATATGAGTGAAATCATATGGTATTTGTCTTTCTCTGACTGCCTCATTTCACTTAGCATAATGTTCCTCAGGTCCATTCACACTGTTGCAAAGAGTAAATTTTTCTTTTTATACAGCCCAGTAGTATTCCATTGTGTAAACATCCCATAGTTGTTTTATTCACTTATCTACTGATGGACACTTGGGCTGCTTCCATATCTTGGTGACTGTAAATAATGCTGCAGTGAACATGGGGGTGCTTATGTTCTTTCAGATTAGCATTGTGGGATGCTTTGGATGTATTCCCAGAAGTGGGATTGCTGTATCAAGAGGCAGCTCCATTTTTAGTTTTTTGAGGTATCTCCATAATGCTTTCCACAGTGGCTGCACCAATCTGCATTCCCACCAATAGAGCCAAAGGGTTCCCCTTTCTCCACATCCTCCCTTTCTCCACATCCTCGCCAGAGCTTGTTCTTTGTTGGTTTATTGATGTTAGACATTCTGACAGGCATGAAGTGATATCACATTGTAGTTTTAATTTGCATTTCTCTGATGATTAGTGTGATGTTGAGCATATTTTCATATGGCTATTGGCCATCTGTATGTCCTCTTTGAAGAAGTGTCTATTCAGGTCTTTTGCCCATTTTTTAAATGGGTTGGTTGGTTTTTTGGTGTTGAGTTTTGTTAATTCTTTATACATTTTGAATATCAAACCCTTATCAGATGCATTGGCAAATATGTTCTCCAATTCCATGGATTGTCTTTTTTATTTTGTTGATGATGTTCTTTGCTGTGTAAAACCTTTTTATTTCGTAGTCTCATTTGTTTATTTTTTCTTTTGTTTCCCTTGCTTTGGGAGATATATCAGATAAAATATTGCTATGGGCAATTTCAAGATA
>PVKM010038962.1:0-13932 GCA_004027735.1 Carollia perspicillata | reverse complement strand
AGCTCTAGAAATATTGGGTAATGACAGGAATGAGGAACCCCCACTGCAGTGACATATACAAAAACATGGCCAATGGCACAGATATTCGAGAAAGAAAGACAACTCCCCATCAGATTTTCTGGTGATCTAACAGGTTTTTTTTTATGGTTTTCTTGTGAGAAATCATTTTATACATGGTATGTACTATAACCAGCCCCCTGGTATCTGAAGAGAACAGAATTCTCTCACTAAGTTGATGAACACACCATTATTTGGCTCCAGTGGCTTATTCTCCTGCCACTTTTCTCTCTCATGGACACTGTATTCCCTATGCTCCCGCCACTCTGAGCATCTCACCCTTCCCTGTAGTGAATGATCTGTTGCCGCTATGCATGCTCTTTCTTCTAATACAATTGCCTTTATTCCTTCCTTTTCTCTCTGCTCTGCCAAACTTTGTAAATGAGTTTTCATTTTTCAGGGCCTGACTCATATGTCAACTCTCCTCTGAAGTTTTCTCATTTCCCCGACTGAGTAAGATATACCCTCCTCTGAAGTCCCACTGTGCTGTTGGCTTGTGACATGTAGCCTACCAAAACAGAACAAGCTTGGTTAATAAGTTATACATGAGCCCTGGCTGGTATCACTCACTTGGCAAAGCATCATACTATAAACTAAAAGAATATGGGTTTAGTACCCAGTCAGGGCACATGCTTGGTTTGCATGTTCTATCCCTGGTTGGGGTGTACACAAGAGGCAACCAATTGATGTTTCTCTTTCTCTCTCTCTTTTTCACTCCCTTCCTCTCCCCCCTCTCTAAAATTAATAAGCATGTCCTTGGTTGAGGATTAAAATAAAATAAGTTAAAATAAAATAAAATACATGTATTTAGTACATACTGATTACTATCAGGGAAGAATTAAACAGAAAAATATTTGTCTTCATGATGTTTAAAATTTTAATGGAGAAGACAGACAATAAATGAGTAAGCAATTAAATACAGGATAGGAGGCTGGGTCTTTGAACATTGCAGAATGAAGAAAGCAATATAAATTAATAGAGAGTGGCAGAGGGAACGTGGTCAAGGAGAGCGTTCGGGAAGGTAACTTGAGCTGAGACCTACAGTGAGGGGGCTAGCCATATGGATATTTGGAAGAGCATAGTTCCTTAGGTAGTGGCATTTCTGGAATATCTGTGGAACAGTAGAGAAGACAGTATGGCTGGAGCTGAATATGCAAGGGAACCATGCAGAAGTGAGGTCAGAAGATGAGTCATAGATATAAACATTGCCTTATAGGCATGGGAAGGACTTTGAGTTCTTGTGAGTGTGAGCAAAAACCATTAAAGGACTGAATGCAGGAAGCTATCATGCGGTTGAATCTGGCTGCTGGTGGAGAGCATTGCAGTGGTGAGGATGGAAGCAGAGAGACGAGGTAGAAGACTCATGCAGTGCTCTGCAGAGAAGTAGGGAAGACAATCTGAGCTGTGCTTTTCAATCAGGGGTGTCCAACACGCAGCCCATAGGCCACATGCCGCCCAGGATGGCTATGAATATGGCCCAACACAAAATTGTAAATTTACTTAAAACCTTTTTTTGGTTGTTTGTCCATTTTTATTAGTGTTGGTATATCTAATGTGTAGCCCAAGACAACTCTTCTTCTTCCTGTGTGGCCCAGAGACGCCAACAGGTTGGACATCCCTGTATGAATCTGTTTTCAGGACACTGACCTTCTCTCTGTTCTCAAGTGCACTAAGCTCTTTCCCACTCAAGCCTTTGCCCTTGCTGTCCACCACTGGAAGGTTCTTCTAGCTTTGCAAATAGCAAATCCATTCTCATCTTTCAGATCTCAGCTCCTAAAGAAAGCCTTCCCTAGTTTTTCTGTCTGAAGCAGAGGCCACGTTAGAAAGCTTCTATCTCACCCACACCATGAGTTTTCTTCACAGCACGATACGGTCTGTATTCTCTCTTGTTTATTAATGTGTTGATTCATTCACTGTATTTTCTTCCACTTGAATGAAGAGGTGTGAAGACATGGATGTTGTCTGTTTCATTCATCGGGATATCCCCACTGATTAGCAGCCATGCCTGGTACATCAGAAGCACACACAAAAACTATTTATTTGTTGATGGACACAAAGTAAGTGAAAAAGTGATTGAATGAACTAACCAAATGGAGAAGGTGGTACAGTGCTCATGGAGGCACATTTAGCCTGATTCTGGAGACTTAGGGAAAGGTACTTAAAAGAGATTGTTAGTTATAGTTCGCAAGCCCTAACTGAAAAAGAGTGGGTTTCAATTTGTTTTATAATTTTTCCTCACTTAAGGACCGGGTGAAAGCATTTATTTTTTCAAATATAACGTAAAGAACACCTCCATTTACTCATCTGCTTCAGTCCTTCTAGTCTCGGGAGTCTTCTTATTGCTTTTGTGTTCACCGGTTGTTCTTACCTCCTACCAAATCAGGCTGGGTTGTCTTAATGAACCCTGATAGCTGTTTACACAAAGTGTCTGCTTATGAATTGGTCGAGGATTTGCAAGTGCCCAGCTCAGGCATCTTTGCCTTTTATCACTAGCTCTTTATTGGGTGCTATCTTTACTTATTATCCTGTGACTGCTCTAGCCCCGCCTCGTTCTGCATCCTGATATGAGTGATTATTTCCCCCCAAATCTCTGTGTCCAGTGTCAAACCACAGGAAAGGAGAAGATCTGCATAACATCGAAACAGATGCTTTTATTTCCCACTATATTATGCTATTCAGTCAGATTATGTATCCCAACACTAATCTTGTGTTATTATTTTTTTGAAGGGGAGACAATATGTAAAAGTATTGAATAAAGCTCTTAATGGAATACAGGGTATATATTAAGCATATACTAACTCCTTATCACATAACCCTTTATCCTCTCCTAATCCTAAGTTAGATACTGCTATGCTCACTTTCCCACTGAAAAAAAATGAGAAAACATATAGCATACCTAGCCAAAGCTCTCACAGCTACTAAATCGGTAGAGGCACATTTCATCCATGTGTTTGTGTAAGACTCACAAAGCCCGCCTGCCATCACTTCTCCCAGTGAAAAGGCTGAACATGCAAAAGTAACCCTGCCAAAGTTCCAGTGCCTGCACTTGTCTTTCAATATTTTTCTAGTGTGCTTCTTTTACGATTCTTCAACAATTTTACTGTTTGCTCTTCAGGAAAGTATGAAGGATGCATGACTTTCTCCCTAGATGTATTTATGATATAACTAATCCCATTCCATTTGGTAAACATTTATTGAAAAATGATATGTATCAAGCAAATCGTCAAGTAATGAGTGGTGATGCTTAGATGAATGAGGCATGGTTCTGCCTCTGGAAAAGCTCATATCCTCCCGAGAGAGACAGTCATTAAAGCACTCAATTACAATCCATACAGTAGTTAGAATAAAAAGACCTCAGCATAGGAAAACAGAAAAGAATTAATTTTTCTAGGAGGAGCTGGGAAAACCTTTATGCAGTAGGTATTACTTGAATGTCCATGGAGGGATAAGTAGAAGTTCACCAAATGCCTTCTAACCAAGTGGTTTTACCATAGCAAAGTGTAGCTGTACGAAGTGTTAGCAGTGTTTAGGGACCATCACCAGTCCCATGGTGACCAAGGTGTGTGTGTGTGTGTGTGTGTGTAAATAGGGGGTATAGTGACTGTGACTGATGGCACGGATATGCTGGGGCATAGCCTGCACTGGCACACTAACAAGTTTAGGTTTCACAAGAGCCCAGGGAGATACCTATCACCTCATACCTGTTAGGATGGCTATTCTCAACAAAAGGAGATCAGTGTTAGTGAGGATGTGAAGATAAGGAAATTCTTATACTCAGTTAGTAGAAAGGTAAATTAGTATGGCCATTAGGGAAAACATTATAGAGGTTCCTCAAAAAAATTAAAAATAAAACTGCTACATGATTTAGCAAGCTTACTTCTGGTTGTATAACTAAAAAAATGAAATAACTATTTTAAAGAGGCATCCCAAATCCTATGTTTATTTCAGCATTATTCATACAAGCTGAGGCATGGAAACATTATAAATGCCCATCAATAGATGAATGGATAAATAAAATATGACACACACACACACAGTGAAATATTATTCAACAGTAACAAAGAAAGAAACAGAAAGTAACAAAGAGAAAATGAAAATAAGAAAGAAAGATAAAGAAAGGAGATCCTGCTATTTGTGACAATACAGATGAGCCTGGAGGGCATTATGCTAAGTGAAATAAACCAGATAGAGCAAGAAAAATAATGTATCATTTTACGTAGAATTTTTTTCAGTTAAACTTACAGGACAGAGTGCGGGGAGACAGGGAAGGTGGGGAGATGTCAGCCAAAGGGTACAAAATTTCAGTAATAAGATGAGTGGTTCTGAGGATCTACTGTGTAGCCTAGTGACTACAGTTAATACGGTATTGCATACTTGAAATTTTCTAGGAGAGTAGATCTTAAGCATTCTCACCAGGCACTCTCCCCAAAGGTAACTAACTATGTGAGGTGACAGTTGATTGTGGTAAACATTTTATGATGTCTATGCATATCAAATCATCACATTGTACACTTTCAATATGTACAATTTTATTTTTCAGTTAGACCTCATTAAGGCTGGAAAACAGTTTAGGCTTCATCTGGAAGGCAATAGAAAGCCCTTGGAGGGTTAGAAAGTGAAGGGAACCTGCAAAAGAGATAAATACAGTGTAATACAGATGAGAAGCTCCTATTCCCTTACACATTCTAGAAATGTAGCATCACCTGCTGTAGAGAGCTAGGGAAACGTTCTCCCTCCTGACACCAGACCCCAGCCCACTGACCTTTTCCTCTTTGCCCACGTTGCAGATCCCTTGTGTTAGATTTGTACCACACGGATGAAGCTGACATTTTGCTCACCAGAGCAGGAAAGCTTCCCAGCAGCCAGCATTCATAAAAGTTTTGGCCTTCTGTCTCCCTTGCCTTTTTTCTCCATTCTAGATTATTGGTCTTGCTTGAGCTTGAGAAAGTTCTGCCGCCTCTCAGAGCCTCATTTTTCTCATGTATAAAATGGAGATCATATTAAAATTGACTCTGGTGGTGGTGTAAAAGTTAAAGGAGTTGACACATGCAAAGTACAGTGAAGAGCGCCTGGCACAGACTACAGGCAGACCATGGAAATAGTGCAGGTTTGGGGCCAGAGCACCACAATAAAGCAAATATTGCAATAAAGCAAGTCATACAAATTTTTTGGATTCCCATTGCATATAAAAATTATGTTTATACCATACTGTGGGCAATTTAGTGTGCAATAGCATTATGTCTAAAAAACAATGCACATTAATTAAAAACACACTTTTGCTAAAAACTTCAACCATCATCATCTAAACCTTCAGTGAGTTGTGATCTTTCTGCTGGTGGGGGTCCAGCCTTGATGTTGGTGACTGCTGGCCGGTCAGGGTGGGGGCTGCGGAAGGTTAACATGGCTGCAGCGATTTCATAAAATAAGGCAACACTGAAGTTTGCCGTAGTGATTGGCTCTTCCTTTTGCAAATGATTTCTGTAGCATGTGATGTTGTTTGATATTATTTTACCCAGAGGAACTCTCCTTTCATACTGAAATGAATCTTCTCATATCCTGTCACTGCTTTATCAGCTAAGTTAATATAATATTCTAAATTTTTGTCATCATTTTAATAGTTATCACAGTGTTTTTATCAGGCATGGAGTTCATCTCAAGAAATGACTTTGCTCATCTACAAGAAGCCGCTCCTCATTAGTTAAAGTTTTATCACAAGAATACAGAAACTCAGTCACCTCTTCAGGTTACACTTATCATTATAGTTCTCGTGTTATTTGCACCACACCTGCAGCCACTTCTTCCCACTGATGTAACGCAGCCCACAAAGCCATCCATGGGGGTTGGATCAACTTTTTTCAAACTCCTGTTAATTTGATATTTTGACCTCTTCTTATGTATTATGAATGTTAATGGCATCTAGGATGGAGAATCCTTTCCATGGATTTAAATTTTATTTTGTCCAGATTCATCACAGGAATCACTCTCTTTGGCATCTAAGACTTACAAAATGTTTTCCTTAGATAATAAAACTTGGAAGTTGAAATGACTGCTTGATCCATGGGCTGAAGAATGGATGTTATGCTGTTAGCAGACATGAAAACAACATGAGTCTCACGGCATGTCTCCATCAGAGCTCTCAGGTGGCCAGTTGCATTGTCAATGGGCAGTAATACAGGCTGGGGCAAAAGCAGGTTTATAGTTCTAAGTACATGAAACACAGGGTATATTCTTGTATTATTATCTATGAAATAGTGTATTATTTTTTTATGTGGGCAACTGTAAACCTACTTTTGTCCCACTCTATATTTTGAAAGCAATCTTTCTTTTGAAAAATAAGTCTCAACAACGGGCTTAAAATATTTAGTAAACCATATTATAAACATTTGTATTGTTATCCAGGCTTTGTTGTTCCATACTTAGTGCACAGGCAGAGTACTTTTAGCATAACTGTTAAAGGCCCTAGGAGTTTCAGAATGGTAAATGAGCATTGGCTTCAATTTATAGTCACCAACTGCATTAGCCTCCAAGAAGAGAGTCAACCTGTTTTGTAGCTTCAAAACCAGATATTGACTTCCGCTCTTCAGCTATAAAAGTCCTAGATACTGTTTTCCTCCAGTATAAGGCTGTTTTATCCACATTTAAAATCTGTTGCTGGATTCGTTAATCATCTTCACTAGATCTCGATAACTTGCTGCCTGTAGCTTCTGCATCAGCATTTGATGCTCCGCCTTGCACTTTTACGTGATGGAGACACCTTCTTTCCTTAAACCTCATGAAGCAATGTCTGCTAGCTTTAACATTTCCTTCCGCAGCTTCCTCACCTCTCTAAGCCTACATACAACTGAAGAGAGATAGGACCTTCCTCTGGATTAGGCTTTGGTTTTAGGGGCTGTTGTGGGTTTTTGTAATCTATCTAGATCACTAAAACTTTCTCCATAATAGACATAAGACAGTCACATTTCTTATCATTCATGTGTTCCTTGGAGTAGCACTTTTAATTTCCATCAATAACTTTTTCTGTGCATTTGCAGCTTGGTTGTTTCATGTATGAGGCTTGTTTTTGGCCTATCTTGACTTTCAACGAACTTTCCTCACTAAGCCTAATCATTTGTAGCTTGTGATTTAAAGTGAGAGATATGTAAAACTTTCTTTCACTTGAAAATTTAGAGGTCATCGTGGGGTTATTAACTGGCCTAATTTCAGTATTGTTGTGTCCCTGGGAATAGGGAGGCCCAAGGAGAGGGAGGGGCAGACGGAGGAGCAGCCAGTTGGAGCAGCCAGAACACAAAACATTGAGTGCCTAAGCTTACTGTCTTAAATGGGCACAGTTCGTGGCTTCCTAAAACAATTATAATAGCAACATAAATATCACTGACCAAAGGTCACCATAACAGACATAATAATGATGAAAAAGTTTGAAATATTGTGATAATTACAAAATGTGACAGAGAGATGAAGCAAGCAAATGCTGTTGGAATAATCGTTCCTATAAACTTGCATAATGCAGGGTTGCCACAAACCTTTAGTTTGTAAAGAAAAAAAAAAAAAGCAATATCCACAAAGCACAATAAAGCAAATGGCAATAAAATGAAGTATGCCAGTAAGTGCTCAGTATTATTATTCTAGTATACCAATTGGTTATGGATTACAGATGCCAAACTATTATAATCTCTACCAGGCAGATTCGTGTGAACAGAATAGATGTTTGAAGTGTGGCTCTTACACTGAGGCCATTGTTTAAGCTACTCCCCAACTAAGGAAGATCAGTAGCATTTAGGGAGCATGGACCATATGCTGGGTGTATTTATGGCCATTGTGTTATTTACCCTTACAACCATGCAGTTACTGATACCTGTGTATTTATTTATCTGCTACATAATCTTTCTTTTATTAAAAAAGAAAATGAGTGGGGTTTAAGCCACTTGCACAAGGTTACACGAGTAGGAAGTCTCAAGACAAGGACTCTAAGCAGGTCAGCCTGAGTGTGAATTCACCATTCTCTTCGCTGTACTACACTACCTTTCGTGTTGAAGAGGTCAAGGTGCTCTCATTCTTTTTCTCTTCTATGGTTAAAAATTATAGGGTCGGCACACACACGCACAAAACTGCTTTGTATCATTTTTATAATTTGTGCTCCTTAAAGTTATGACATGTTTTTCTAAACTCACACATCCTGTCCCATTTGTTTCTCACAGTGACATACATATTGTCACTGCATGTTATACATGGTAACACTCAGAGACCAAGGCAGAGCCGCTTCCTTGGCCTTGAGTCATCCCAAATCCAGACTTCTGGACAAGTATTAGGTCTTTCAAAGTGCGTTTTGATGATGGGCTATGCTTCATCGCTATTACAGACTCTGCTTTCTTGGTATTTTATGGCAACATTCCACATTTACACACTCTTGTTTGCCAGGGACGCTAGACTTCATAACGGGAAGACCTGAGTATCTGAATAAATCAGAATAATATAAATGAACATGACATAAAAGTAATAGAAACATCCCTTGGGTCAAACTCATCGAAAGCCAACCTGACACACAGTAGTCATGAGGCTGCCATTTTCAGATTCTAACCTCATGAGGCAGACTTGAGAGGACCCAATACAGTTGATGGACTGATAGTAAGGGACAGTCCCGTTTCACCTTGCACATAACTGCCAAGCACTTCAAACCCATAGGGTCAAGGTCCATGCTTAAGTTGGGGGGGAGGGGCGTGCATTTATCAGTGTCATTGAACTTTCTCACTATTATACATACTAGTTAGTGGCATACCAATCAATTTCCAGAGCACTATAGAATTCACCTTTTGTGACATGCACTGAGAGGAAAAAAATAATTTGTGCTATAGAAGAAAACAGTGGTTGGATTAAAAGCTACATAGTAAATATCTCTTATTTATCTCCCATATTAGTCACCCTTATATTTTTGGATAAATCAATGTAACATTCAATTGCAGAACATGTGCATACTTATTCTTGGATCTTTACCAAATTGGAGAATGTCTTCTGTCATAGACCTAAATCAAACTTTTTATCATACACCAAGATATTATCATCTAATAATGTAAGTATATGATTTGTATGGTATAAGCATAATGTGACTTTTATTTTATTCAAAATGCAAACCAAATTTAATAAAAATTATTTTAATTTATTTTAATGAAATTCTCAAATGTACTAAAAAGATATATTTTAATTATATTGGCTAAATAATTCATTTATTCATTAATTCATCTACTATGTACATGTTTATTTTGTAATTTCTACTATATCCTAAGTACCTAATATATGCCATAAACTGTTCTTGGTTGAATTCTTAAAAAAATAAACTTAAGTGGATAATATGCTCAATTACAACTGAATAAACTGATTTCCAGTGAAGTTTGGATTTTCTAATGCGTAATTAAAAGTCACCGGCATCCAATATATGATGGCAGCATTTTGTAAAATTGTCTTTGTGAGATAACAGAAATTTTAGCAGCAATTTGGACAAATTGATAAAAAAGAATCCCTCTGAGATGCAGCTTTTAACATCGATTTGCTCTTTATGACATAAACACAGGCAGTGAATTCACTAAATAATAAAGTAGCTGAAGACCTGAGAAACCCTGGAATTAAGGAAAAGACACAGCTTTCCTTGCCTAACTCATGCAGTTAAAATTTTTTCATCTCAGTTTCTTATTTATTCAGAACATATTGTGGAGAGTCTACTGTATGCCAAACAATTTCTAGAAGAATATTAGGTGTAGATTAGAGGTTAAAAATCTTTAAAATGCCTTGTCCTTTTGAAGGCTACATGGTAGCAGGGAGATACAGGCAATAAACACATCGAATGAAGGCTTTAGCCAGCACAGTGGAGTAAGTGCTAAGAAAGGAGAGGGAGAGAGTGCAGGACACGGGCCGTGCAGTTTTCCGAGACAGGAGTCAGTGAAGGAGTGGGTGCTGACTGTAACTAGAATAGTCTGAGTGGTTCCCGCTGGAGAAATGACATTCGAGCCCAGGCTTTCAGGAAGCGATAACAGTAGCACAGAGGATATTGTGGGAACAGTGTTCCAGGAAGAGGGATCAGCTACTGCAAAAGCCTCTGAGTTGGATTCATGCTCAGTATGTTCTTGTAAACAAAGATACCCCAGTGGATTGACGGGAGTGCAGTAAACATAAATTCAGGTCGGTAAGTGGGAGCAAATCAAGGAACAAACAAACAAAAAATCTTGTAGACCAAGGCAAGGAATGTTTCTTCTCTTTGGATATAGAAGACACGGGAGCGTGTGGGAAGATCTAATCCATCTTTTAAAGGAATGATTCTGACTGTTAACTTAAGAGGCTGCAGCAGGGGCAAAGGTGAAAGAAAGATAATTGGAATAGTCAGGTAAGAAATGGAAGAGTCTAGTGGAAGTGAGAAAGGTGGTCAGATTCTGGATATGTATTGAAGATAGAGACTACATAATTTCATTACATAGTTTGAAGTGAGCACAATTGAGGAACAAGGATTTTTTTTTTCCTGAGTAACTTCCCCAGTCAAGAACAAGGGTTCAGCTTGGGCATGTTAGCTTTCAGATGGCTATCAAATGCCAGTGCAAGTGCTGAGTAGGTAGTCGGGTATATAAGTCAGTGGTTTAGGAGAGGGTTATAGGCTGAAAGCATAAATTAGAGATGCGTTGCCTGTGGATGGTGTTTAAAGCCACCACCTTAGAGAAGATCACCATGAGAGTGAAAGCAGATAGAAAGGTAGTTACAAAGCAGTCACAAGGATGTAAAGTACAGCACAGACAATGTAGTTAATAATAATGGGGTAACTCTGTATGGTGCCAGGTGGGTACTGGAAATATCAGGGAAAAAACTTTGTAAAGCATATGACTGTCTAACCACTATGCAGTATATCTGAAAAACAATGCAAAATAATATTGAATGTCAACTGTAATTGGAAAAAAGAGACAGAAGACCAAGGACTGAACCCTCAGGTACTCGATTCTTATGAGGTCACAGAGAAGTGGGTTACCTAGTAATCAAAATGAGAAGGGACAGAAGTAATGTGGAAGTAATGTAGGAGAAGTAATGTAGGAGGAAAAGGGGAATGTATGATATTATTATGGATGAGATGGTGATGAACTCTTTCAAATGGTGCTGGTAGTTCATGGGACCTAAAGGGGCTGAGAATTGACCATTGAGTTTGCAACAGAAAAGGTCACAGGTGATCTTTATTTAAGCATTTTCAGAGGCATGGTAGTGATAGAAGTCCATTTGTACTAGTTTAAAACTGAAAAAGAGTATCAGAGAAAGGCACAGATAGCTCTTTCAAGGAATTTAAATGTATAAAGGAAGCTAAGAACCAGTAAAACAGCTGAAAGGTGGGTTACAAAGAATTTTGTTTCATTATGAAAGAAATAAGAAGTTATGGCAATGAGAAGAGCCTAACATAAAGAGAAAAATTGCTAGGGTAGTGTGGAAGTGAATTGATTGGGGGTATGTGAGTATGTTTCACAATCATGAACTCTGACCTAATGTCCATAATCATGATTTAAAGGGAGACTAACAAGTCTCTGTGTGTGTTTTGTTCTGTTTTCTCTAGTCACAGTCAGCTGCCAGGTACAGGCCTAGAGTAAGTCCAGCACATCACAGGAGTAAGGTGTGAGAATGGTGTGGGAATGCTGAAAAGGTGCAGGAGGATGCTGAAGGCCTATGTCAGGGGTGGATCAAGGCAGAGGTCTTGGGGGAGGAATTGATGCCAGTTTTTTGTTAGAGCAAAAAGTTGAGCCCTGGCTGGTGTAGCTCAGTGGATTGAGCGTGGGCCTGAAAACCAAACAACCATGGTTTGATTCCCAGCCAGGGCACATGCCTGGGTTGCAAGCCAGTTCCCAGCAGAGGACCAACGAGAGGCAACCACACATTGATATTTCTCTCCCTCTCTCCTTTCCTTCCCCTCCAAAAATAAATAGATAAGTAAAGTCTTTAAAAACAAGTTGAAAAAACATTCAGAGACATTTGGGGGGATAGGAGATTTTGCTGATGATAGAGCCTGCATTCCAAGGGTTTCAGTGGAGGGATTTAAAGATAAGAAAGGGAAAGGAGCAAGAGATTCTGCTTTATGGAGGTGGGAGAGTAGGAGATGAGGGGTGACAGACATCTAGGAATTCTTGCACTGGGGACAAACAATGATAGAAAGCATGGGGGTGAGTTCTTTAAACTCAAATCTGTACTGGCAGTGAGGCTGTGTTAGTGATCCCACAGGGTGTGTGACTGGGCTGTCCCTTGACCCTTGTCGGGGATGGAGTGTACTCAGTCCCAGTGGATAGGGACACTTTTTACTCCCATTAACGGACTTGACGTATCTGAAGAGATCAAAGTTACTGGGATCGCATAGGCACTCTCCTGTCTCTTAAACTGCCTCTCGATCAAGGGACCCTCCCTTAACCCATTAGGCTGGGTTACATCTCTGTCTGCTGTGCTCCTCTACTCTCTGTGTATCCCCAACATGTTCTCAGATCGCCTTATCATATATTGTTAACTTTAACTTATAATTGCTCCAACATGATTGAAGTTCTTGGGAGCAAAGATCCCTTCAGTTGTCTTTACTTTCATAGGTCTACATCAATCCTGAACACAAGCCTAGAACACAGTGGCCTTCACAGAAAGTTAAGGTGAATCATTGCATAATAAGATGTATCATCTATTGAGATTTTAGTAAATGCTAAGCGCTGTGTGAAGGACTTTATGAGCATCATCATGTGGTCCTCAAAACAACCCTCTTTTGTCCCCATTTTACAGAGGGGAAAACTGCAGCTTAGTAGACTAAGTGACTTTTCCAAAGTCAAAAACTTCAGCAAATGCCAGAACAAAGGTTATTCCATTTCAAGTTTATGCATTTAGCTTTTTTTATTTGATTCATTCTGGAGGAAGCTAACTCCTCAGATTTACAATGAGTTTAATAGTTGTGACCATCCTCTGAGATTCTCAAGCAGGATGAGATTTAGTATTTGTAATCCTAAAGGCACCTGAACTGACAGGTTTAGATGGAACCGGGAACAGTCAGACTGATAGGGTCTACCAGCTGGCTGCCACACATCTGGTGGGAAAGCAATCTGATAAATCAACTTGAAGATGCGCCAGATGTTAGCCTAAATCAGGGAGAGTGACAGGCACTTAGCGGTCAGAAAGAATAAAATGTTGGTATCCAAATGCTAATGCACTATTGCAAAATGTTCACTGTAGATCTTTTTAAAGGCCAAGATGAAAAATCAAACGAATCCATTTTCACAAATGTAATTGAGTACATACTATGTGATGTGCCAAATTTTACAGAGATAAGCATTTGAAAAGCTGGAGCTCCATCCTTGTGAAGGTCAGAGTTTAGAAGAGATGATGAACGTGAAATAACTTACATTGTGCTGACTGTATTGTTTTATTTCATGGATGTCATACATTGGCAGCATCCAATGCTGCCTAAGAAAGATCAGCAAAAGAAAATAGATTTTATCTGAGCCTTGAAAGAAGAGTAAGAATTTAGAAGGAGAATGGCCAGGAAGAATATTCCTGGTGAAATGAATAGCATGAGCAAAGGCAAACGGCATGGAGGACTCGGTAACTTTTGTTGCAGCGGGAACACTGGCTTCGAGAATGATGAATAAAACACCTTCAAAGGTGTCCCGGGACTTGCATGTTATGCTAAGATTTTGGACTTCAAAATCAGTTTAAATCTTAAAGTCTGTCAACTGTATATTTATTGAACTCCTATGAGGATTAGGCAGTTGCTTAGGTCTGGGGGAGAATTCATCCAGGTAGAAAATGATACATCACGACATATGATGAGCTTAGGTAGAGCTTAGGAAGGAAAAATAATGGATGTAAAATACTTAAAGAACAAGTTGATTACAAAGA
>PVKM010038961.1:0-13932 GCA_004027735.1 Carollia perspicillata | reverse complement strand
GAGTGTGACTCAGGAGGATACTGCCCATTCTGTCTGGCTCCAAGGGGTGAACTCAGCTCTCACATTGTGGACACTGGCTTCACGGCCAGGGTTTGTCCAGAACATTGCCAGCTTGTCTTTTTGACTCTTAACTTTTAACTCTTAACTTTTCTGGATCCTTAACCTGTTTTTCCTCCCTTCTCCCATCTTATTTTGACTCTGCCTTTTCCTTGGCCCCATTTCGTCCTTGGTATTTCTGCGTGCACTAAGCTGTACTCCAGGCACCACCTGGACCCACTGGCATGGCACAACTTACCGTTCTCATTCCCTGGCTCCAGTTGGCTCCCCACCATGCCCACCTGAGTTCAGAAGGCTCCTTTTCCACCCACCTTATGCCCTCAAGGTAGGAGACTGGACCATTCTATTCATAAATCCCTTGGGAAAAGAGAGGACTAGACTAGAAGGTTAAACATTTGACTTATTTTTTTTCTTCTCCTTTTTTTTCTGTTGACTTTCTCCTCGTTATCCCATTGTCTGCCTTCCCCAGCTCCTTACACCTGGGTCTAACCTGATTGAGCCCATGTGTACTTACATGCTCCATCTAAGGACTTGCCTTTCAGGTATTCTTGGGCAGCCCTGATCCTTAAAGGGATGTCCCAGGCCTGCCCTCCTCTTCTTCCCAGTTCCCCCTGAGCCCAGAGTCATGCCACCTCCCTTTTGCTAATGGAGTCTCTGTGCTTTTCCTCATGCTCTTTCCTAGGACTTGAGCTCTACTGGCTCCTCGTCCTCAGCTCTTTGAGTAACTAACTCCTGTTCTTAATAAGAATGGGGTCACTCTTCACTGTTGACAGTTTCCCTTCTGACCTTTGATCAGCATCTACTCTAGATGAAAAGTATTACTGATTCTTGAGTTTCGCCATCCATGTTCTGTCTTCAGTCACCCACCGAGAACCTCCAGCTACACCAAGACCCAAAGCATTGACTGTGTTCCTGAGTCGTGATGAGAAAATGCTCAGCCCCCTGGCACTGGGCCATACCTGGTTTGCAGACTTTCCACTACTGACCTGGCTGACACCCTTCCCTCGAGCCTGGTGAATGGGCAGTTCTCACCCTGTTCTCCCTACTGCTTCATCTTACTCCAGAAAGCTGCCATGCCTTCCCAACAAATCCTGAGATAAGACTTTTTGTTTGTTTGTTCCAAGAGTATGGAATTGTAAGTAGTCCAGACAGCCAAACTGCAAGCGAGAGTACACATTGAAATACAGAAGAAAAAAATTCCATGCCATATGGGTGATGATACTGAAACTCATTCAGAAATATATTTAATGCTTCAGATGCTCTTGAGTGCTTTTTTAAACACTTACACTTGACTGAAATGACTTTATGCCCTTGTCTGTCTGTGTTCTCTGGCTGTTGTTTTTAGATGCATGAGTCGTGACTTAGTAAGTAACACAGTAATGTTTTGAAACAAATGTACCACGTTGACTATTACTAATTTGTATTATGCTTTATGACTTTCAAAGTTGCTCCTTAGACCTTAGTATATTTCATTAAAATGCATATATAGTGCTTTGAAACAGTCAATGGGAGTTTCTGAATTTGTTTCAATGTTGCAGCCATTGCACAAACATTTTGGATATTTTAATTTGAGTTATGAGACATGCAAAACAAGAGACATCATTATGCTAGACTAAAATGGTGCTACTTAAATGTTAGCAAGCATCAGAATCTTATAAAATACACATCACTATCCTTTGTCCCCAGTTCCTGATTCAGTCAGTGTGGGGCGAGGCCTGGGAATTTGCATTTCTGAAAAGTTTCCAAGTGACATGAATGCTGCTTGTCGAGAGACTGCATTTTGAGACCCCTCCTTGAACTGGCTCATCAATCCTTGACCCTGGGTAGAAAAGCACAATGCTTGTGAAACTCTTAAAAATGTAGATGGCTTAAGAAAACATCTACAAAATAGTCATAGCAGATATATATGTAATTGTGACAAATTAGAAAAAAACTAAATGTACAATAAAAGAACAGACAAATTGTGTTATATTCATATTGTGGATCAATAAATGAAAGTGAAAAATGAGTGAGCTAGAGCTGCATCTATCATCTTACAAATATAAGGTTGAATGAGAAAAAGAAGTTGAATGAGTATCATATATCACTAAAGGCTCAAAAATATACAGAATAATGCTTTATAATTCATTCCAACCCATATGTTACATATACATAAGGAAGCATAAAGACACCTGTGGGAAACAGAACCCCCAGTTGACAAACCAGTGACTCTAGGCCTGGACGGAGGGGTGGGATGACTCAGCTACTGCAGAATGGTGGTGGGGGGTTGGGGACTTCCAATTCATGTGTAAGACTTTTTTCTTTAAACTAGTGGGTTCATAAGTGTGTGCTGCAGCATTCTCAAGCCTTTGTCACAAAATGAAAGACAATAAGTGCACATATCACCACATGTACACCTGGGGGTGCTTGGCTGTATGAAGCTGCACCTGTGATTCTCATGCATGGATTATTTGGGTGCCCCTGCTGAGCTACACCCCATGTGTTTGACCTCGTGTGACAGGGCTCTGGTCATCCGTTTTACTCACCAGGCTTGTTCATAGATACTTTTGACAGTAGGTCAGGGTTTCGGACATGGCCTAATAACAAAGCTTTGACACAATGAAGAAAGTCAAAGAGGGTCTGTAGCCTCTGAAAATGGTTTGTAAAGAGGAGCTGAGTGAGGATACAAATATAGGCTCTTTGAAGGGACCAAATAGGCATACATAGCTTAGGAGAGTTGTTACCACATTGATTGCACTTGTTTCTAATCAGTCCTCGAATGCTTATAAAATGGTCAAACTATAGATTGAAAGAAAGAATACAGTTTCATAGCTCTTCTGTTTCTAAGAAGTTAATAACAACCACTCTGCAAACCTCTGAGCTTCGCCTGCCCAACACCCATGCCACCTCTAGGATGACTTCCTCCTCGCAGCAGTTCGGGATATTTTCAGAATTCTGCTAGGTGGGAGAGGACAGAGGCCTTCCTCAGTAATGTCCCCCCAGTCACGCCCTCCCCGACGAGGGGTGCTGCTATTAGATAAAGCCTAAAATGCATGCTATTGGCTTGGTGTGTGGTGGCAGGCCTTCGGGACACTGTTATGAGGGACAGAACAGGAGCAGACCCATGCTATGCCACGGACAAACAAAAAACTGTTGTCTGAAGAACCTTGGGAAGCAACATGAGTGTCTCTAAGGCTGTAGCTCTGGTGGAAAAAATATATAAAACAGGATGTTAGTGGTGCGTGCTGTATTTCCCATCAGCAGACAGAAAATGGGAGATGTTTTCTTTCTTTGTGGTTCTCTGGCCTCTGCTTTATCACCGCTGTGTATATGGAGTGTATGGAGGGAGATAAGTTTTTTTAATGCATGACGTACCATATCACAAACAGCTTCTTAAAAAATAAATGGAAATGGCCATTCTTCATTCTGCATTCCTGTATTATGTACTGGATGCAGCCCTGGAGGAGACCCAAAGAGAGGGTGAGAATGTGCCTGTGTGGAGGAGAGGGGACGTGTGGATGCTGGTGGCCAGAGACACAGTAGTGCAAGGTGACTTGATGCCGCAAAAAGTCTGTGAGAGTTTTACCGAGGACGGGTTGCCGAGCCACCGTTGGCATCACGACTGTTTCTTGCCCTGAACCATTTGCGGGCTAAAGAGGTTGAAGAGTGGCCGAGCCTTCTCCCAGCCGCTGGCTGGATCCAGTGACTTTGCGGCCTGAGGGGACGACCACAGTGGAATTCTCACGGTCTGACTGCACTGGACTGTTGCTGGAATTAGAAATGTATTTCTTTTATGTTAGGTCATCGATAATTTAAGAGTTTGTTACAGCAGCTAGTGTTGCTGTAAGTAATACACTCACGTAGAATTTCAATAGGATTCTTTAGTGGCTACCATAGGAAGGACAGATATAACCCAGTTTATACCTGGTACCAAAATTAAACATAAGAAAGGAATAATTATTCCATAACTTGTCTGTCTTAGAGACTCTTTCTGGAGTCCTTACTTTTGGCCCTGGCCGATTGTCTCCTCCATGGAAAATCGGCTTTGCTGGCAGGCTGCGTGTTCTCGCCCACCCATTTGATTGCCCTGCCACGCATATTCGCACTGAGCACTTGAGTGAAGCAGAGCAGTCATGTGACTTGCATTAGGGAGCTCTCTATTTTTTTTTTTTCTGGAAGAAAAAAGAAAATGCATTCCATTTGCCACTGGTCATGCTGTGATGACAGATAATTAGAAACTTTAATCAATCGTGTTTTGTCAGCATGACTTTCATATCAAAAACAGATGGTATTTAATAAAAAGCCACAAATAAATATAAAATTCAAGACTGTGAGGCATCAGTAATGAAGTCTAATGATGTTAAGAAATGATATCTCATAAGCCTTTCACCAAACCCCTTGTGTGCATCAAGTCCTCCACACCTGTCTGTGCTTTTGTTTGCACATAATTTTCACTTATTTATTTGCCCTTTAAATCTTAGAGATTACTGCCCCAAACAAGGTGAACTTGGACCTGCACAGTGTAACTTACAGGATCCTTCTCAGGCCACGTAATTCATCTTGGCATTTAGCACATTCAGAACAGGCTTTTGAGCGTACAGTCAAATCCCTATTGTACTGTCTTCTAGTTTTGTGATGTCATCTCTCTAAGTGGAATCTGTTTCACTACCTGTAAATTATGGATACATTTACCAGCCTCTTAAAACCATATAATCAAGGGAAATAATATGCACAGAGTACTTAGCACGCTATCTGGTACAGAATGCTCTGAATGTGCTTTTGAAACTATAATATCTTCTCTGCTTCACTTTCTAACAAAGGGCATCTTTCTCTTTGCAGGAAATAGGTTTTCTAGCTTGATGACTAAGACTTATTAAGAATTTGGTTGACAGTCCCCAACACAAGGAGCTCCCAGTGGGGCACTTGGAGATGTGAACAAACCACTGCACTGAGTGTGCTACTAAGGGAGATATTATTCGGGTGCTGCAACAGCACAGGGCAACGTGCCTGCATGCCCCATCCATCACCCAACTTGGACCATCGCCTGATTTTTTCCAGGCTGTATGTATTGAGCTTACTTGTTCAAAGAGGAGAATGGCTGTAGTCTTTCCTTTGGAGAACATGGGAGGCTGAGGTGTAAGAAGGCTTGCAGTTAAGGCGGATGCTCTGCATGTGGCTGCCGGCTGATTGTATCTCTTGGCTGTTCCTCTGCCAAAAATTCTGGAGAGGTTCTGCCAGAGAGGCTGATGCTGGGAATCTGAGTATGTGTTGTTGCTGGTGTGATGAGGCATGGAGCTTGGTTAAGGGTACAGCTAGAGGCCAAGTAGTACTTAGGTTTCACACACAGTTTCAATTTCGTTTGGTTCCACTCATGATGGCATCTGAAGGCTTGCATATGGGTATTCGCTGTGGCACATCGTTTTCTGTGTTGTGTCTTTACTCGTGGTGGTTCTTTGCTTGCTGCTCTCTCTCTCTGCCAATCCAAACTGTGCCCATTTTTCAAACCCAGTTGATGTCTTTCTTTCTCCCAACATGTTTCTTGTTCAAATTTTCTCTACAAGTGATACTTTAAAATTTTTCTTATTCTACTCATAAGTATGAAGTCTATATTATGGCCAGTGCATAACTTCAGGTTATTTTTCCATGTTTTACACATTTATTTCTTAGTTTTCCAACTAGATAGTAAGTTTATTGATGCAAGCTACCATCTGACCAGCTGATGTTGACCAAGGAACCACTGTAGCCAACACTGTGCCAACTGCCTTCACCCAAGTTATCACAAAACACCTTGAAGAAGTTATCATCCCAGTGTCACAGATTTTTCCACAAGCCTTAGATTTCTTAGTAATTTGTCCACACATCTAGAGCCTGAATCATACAGCACATAAGTGAAAGAGATGGATTTTAAGCACTGGTGCCAAGTCTAATTGTCTTTATGCCAGTGCGAATACTCTCAAGGTTGACCACGCTTGTGACTTGTTTTGTATTCATCTGAGTATGTGCTGCAGTGTGATTAAAGCTTAGCAAATCTCGATCAAGCCTTTGAAAAGGACACTGTAGGGATGCTTCCTGACTTGATTTCTTCTGTACTTCAAAAAAGCTGAAGGAAATTTAAGATGGGTTACTTAAAATTGAGCTTAAATTTTTGTTGATCACTTTGTGACAGCTCTTATGGGAAATACAGTTTGGAGTTCACGGAGCTGTCTGTGATTTGCTTGTATGAACTGGTTTACAGTTTGGTCGAAAGAGAGAACCCAGAAAAGCCCAGAAGAGGTAAAAAAAAATTTGCTCCTCAGAGCTGCATGATTTCTAAATAGAAGCTGCATAAAACCCCCTCTCTCCTTCCCAGACTTATGGAAGTAAGGGAGAAAAAAATGCCATATCAAGAGAAAAGGGAAGAAAAACCTACACCCTAGTCTAATGATCCAGTGATTGTCCCTCCACTTGACCAATGTACTGAATGTCCCTCCACTTGACCAATGCACTGGAGATCTGTTCCAGCTGAGAGGAGACAGTGTGTGTGAGCCGCAGACAGAGGTGCCGAACTCCCCTTCTGAGCCAGTAGCAGGTGCTGCTGCTTCTAACCAAATGTACTGGCAGCAATAGACAAAGGTGCCATCAAAATCTAGCTTGGGGAGCCACGCCTGCATTCTGAGAGGCCTGTGGTTGCTTCTCTTATTTAAAATAAAAATATATCATTTATTCAACACTGTGTAGGGCTCCATCCTAGATCCTAGGAAGAACCTTGAGGGAGCACATAAAATGTACTTGGGGACAGCAACACCGCAATACAAAGAGGTGAGAAAGAAACATCAAAAAGTAAAAGGAGAGCCAAATACTATGGGTCTAGCAAGATTGACAAAGAAAAAATAAGGAAGGCACAAATGGCCAAAATCAGGAATGAAAGAGGAGGTATTACTGTTAAAGGGATACTAAAGGCATACTGTGAACATTTCTATACCCATTGATACTACAACTTAGATGAAATGGGCCAATTGCTTAAAAACTCACAAACTACCAAAATGTACCCAAGATACAAAGTAACTTGAATCATTAATTATTTAAGAAATTAAATTCATAGTTTAAAATGTCCTGAAAAAGAAATCACTAGGACCAGATGATTTCACTGGCTAATACTACCACAAATGTGAAGAAATTACATCCATTTTCCATAATGGCTTCTAGAAAATGGGAGAGGGGGGAATATTTGCCAACTCATTGTATGAGACCAGGATTTCCTTAGTACCAAACATGGTGAAGCATGTACAAAAAAAGAAAGCTGCAAACCAATGTCTTTCATAAATATAGACATTAAAAAATCCTCCTAAAATGTTAGCAAATCAATTTCAGCAATATATAAAAAGAAAAGGACACCAAAATCAAATAGAGAGTTCCCTTAGAATACAAAGCTGGCTCAATATTCAAAATCCATCAGTGTGCTCTATCATATTAACAGTCTGGAGAAGAAAAAACACATGATCATATCAATTAATGCAGAAAAAGCATTGACAAAGTAAAACTTTTTTCTGTGATACAAAATTCTTAGTAAATTAAATAGAAGGAAGCTTCCTCAGTCTTACATAGGGCATCAACAAAAAGCTATAGTCAAAATCATATTTAGTGGTGAAAGACAAAATGCTTTCTCCCCAACTTTGAGAACAAGACAAGGATGTTCACTTTCATCAGCCTTATTCATCATCACGCTGGAAGTTCCAGCCTGTGCAATAAGGCAAGGAAAAGGAATTAAAGGCATGCAGAATAAAGCTGGAAATAAATAAATAAAACTGTCTCTATTACAGATGACATGATTTTCTACACAGAAAACCCAGGGACCTCTACCAAAAACCTCCTGAAACTAATAAATGAGTTCAACACAGTCACAGGATGTAGGTCTGATCTATAGATTCAATAAAACTTCAATAAAAATCCAAGCAAGATTGTTTTAAATACAGACAAGCTTATTTTAAATTCCATGGAAAGGCAAAGGATTGAAAACAACGGAACCAATTTTGAAAAAGAAGAATAAAGTGGAAGAAATCACATTACTCAATTAAGAACTTGCCATAAAACTACAGTTACCAAAACAGTGTCCTGTTGGCAAAGGGGTGGATACACAGATCATTGGAAGAAAATGGGGTCCAGAAATAAGCTCACAAAATATGGCCAATGGATTTTTGATAACTGTTCAAAGAAATTCAGTGAGAAAGTCTTTTCAATAAATGATTTAGGGACAACTGGACATCTGACTGCAAATGAATACACGTCCATCTAAACTTTACACCTGATACAAAAGTTAACTCTTAATTAGAGGAGTAATCAGTTTAAAATAAAGTGTAAAACTATAGGCATCAGAAGAGGACATAGGAGAATATCTCTGTGACATGGTTGGGCAAAAGTTCTTAGTTATAAAAGAACTTTTATGATCCATAAAAAACAACTGGTAATTGTAGTTTCATTAAAATTAAAAATTTGCTCTGTGAAAAATACAATTTGAAAAGACAAGCTACAGCCTACCACAAACTATTTGTAAATCATGTATCTGACAAATGACTCGTGTCCAGAATATCCTTAAAAATCCTCTCAAAATTCAATGGTAAAACAAAACAAACGCATTTAGAAAATGGGTAAAAGTCTTGAACAAACACTTCACCAAAGAAGATAAATGGAAGTCAAATAAAGATACGAAAAGATGTCCGAGATCATTAGCCATTAGGGAAATGAAAATTAAAATCATGATGAGATATCACTGCATGCTTATTGTAATGGCTAGAAATTAAAAAGAAAAAAGGAAATTACTAACAATACAAATACCTCATATGAGAAAAAACTAGAACTTTCAGGCATTCTGACAGGAGTGCACAATGGCGCAGGCTCTCTGCAAAGCACTTCGTCAGTTCTTTATAAAGTTAAACAGACACTCGTAATGCAACCCAACAATCCTACCCCCAGGTTATCCCACAGAAATTAAAACTTGTGTTCATACAAAAACCTGTACATGGCTGTTTATAGTGGCTCCAGATTAGAAAGAACACAAATATCCTTCCAGGCATAAACAAACTGTGATAGCACTGTGCGATAACAAGAAATGAACTATTGATATGCACACCCACTTGAATGGATTTCAAATGTATTATGTTGAGCGAAAGAAGTCAGTCTCAAAAGTTCACATATTTTTTATTCTATTTATATGGTTGTGATAGTTAATTTTATGTGTCAACTTCACTGGGCCACAGGGTGCCCAGATATTCAGTCAAACATTATAATGGGGTTGTGAGTGAGGGTGTTTTGGGTAAGATTAACATTTAAATTGGTGATCTGAGAGAAGCAGATTGTTCTCCTTAGTGTGGGTGGGCCTTGTCTAATCAGTTAAAGGCCTGAATGAAAAAGCTGATCCATTCTTGAGCAGGGAGAACTCCTCCAGCCTGACTGCTTCCACTCTAGGACATAGGCTTTTTCCTGCCTTTGGACTTGAACCGAAACACCAGCTCTTCCTGAGTATTGAGCCTGCTGCCTTCGGATGGGAGCTATACCGTCAGCCCTCCTGTGTCTCCAGTTGCCTGACTCACCCTGCAGATTTTGTGACTTACCAGCCTCCATAGTCACGTGAACAAAGTCCTTATAATAGATCTCTTTTCTCTATATTTGTACCTATACTCACAGCTCTAAGGAGATAGCATAAGGGCTTTCGTGGGTGATGAAACTCTTTGTATCCTATTTGTGCTGGTGGTTATATGAATCCATACGTGTGTTAAGATGCATGGACCTGTACACCCCTCAGAAAGCCAATGTACTGTGTGTTAATTTTTTACAGATTTTATTTATTTATTTTAGAGAGAAGGGATGGGAGGGATAAAGAGAGGGAAAGAAATATGTGCGAGAAAAACATAAATCAGTTGCCTCTTGCACACCAGTCACTAGGGACCTGGCCCACAACCTGGGTGTGTGCCCTGATTAGCAATCCAACCAATGACCTTTCGGTTCACAGGCTGGTGCTCAACCCCCTGAGCCACATCAGCTAGGGCCTGAGTGCAATTTTAAAATAACCCCATGTAGAAAGGGACAGGAGAAGAATGGAAGGCTGGGAGAAGTAGTGCATTAGGCAAGACTGGGAGGAAGATTTGAGCAGGCCTTTGAAGAAGTTCAACCACAGGAGAAATGGGAGGTGGGTGGTGTTTGGAGGGGACAGGGTATGCCAGCCATTCTGGACAGGAACCAGAATGAATGCAGAACAGGGGCAGTGCTGGGGGTGGGGGGCGGTGGCTGCAGAGGTACAGCCTGTGGGGAGGGGAGGATTAAGCTGTGAGGCAGGCCAGTACCTAATTGTAATGGACTCTGAATGCCTGAGTGAGACATTCCTATCTAGTTCCTGGGAGTATTTGCAGTTACTAAATAATTTTGAGCAGTGATTTCTTACCAGAAGACCAGGAGGATTGAATTCCAAGGGATTTTGAGCTTCCTGAAAGCCTCCTAGGGGAAAAAGATACTGAAGAAGGTTTACGTAGACATTCATTTGTAAAATCTTTTCGTAAGTTTACAAATGAGACCCTCTATAAAATATTGTGTCCACTAGGGAAATAACTCTGGGATTGATCTAAATCCGTTAGTCTCAAAGTATTTATGTAAACATCTGTCTCAGTCACGGTCCCAGCAGGAAACAGATGGCTCAGTCCGAAGGAAAGGGACTAGACTATTGTGACAAGGCTATTAACGTAGAGAAGCAGTAGCCACAGACGTGGGGACCAGGTTAAGGGAAGGATGGGAGGCAGTAAAGTGCCCCAGGCTGGGGGTGGCCCCAGGGAGTTAGCATCTTGGGCCTGAAGGCTCAGAGGAAGGGAGTGGTCCTGGAACTTGGCCAGAGCTGATGCAATTGGAGGAGCCCTCCACAGGAGTGCAGCCCTGGGGGGAGGACAAAGCATTTTGCAACCACTGCCCAGCAGAGAGGAGGCTGGGGGATACACACAATGACCTCTCTCTCTCCTCATGCCCTGTCTTCTGCTTCTGGTGATTCCTATTGGTTCAACTCAAGACAGCCAGAGTGTCCCATTGAGGGAGTCCATATTGTCCAGTCCCCTGGGAACTGAGGGTGAGGGTAGGGAGGAAGGTCGAGAGTGGATCTAGAGTGAGGAGTGGAGAATAACCATTGCGGTCGTTACTTATATAGGTACATGTTCTAGGGGTTCTGGGACATCAGTTTCCAAGGGCTACCAGAAGAAAGGGATGCAGACTGGGCAACTGAGTTAGACACATGATGATCTTCACTAAGTGCTCAAGGAGGCCCTGGGTCTTGATCAGAAATCCCCTCCTTCAAGACTTTCCCCTGCAGCACAGGTTGCTTTCAGTGCACTTTCATGTATGTATGAACATGCTTATGTTACACTGATTGTTTGTTGATAAGTTCTGTGCCTGGTTATGCATGCCTGGCACATATAAAGGCCTTTCACAAATACTGAGGGAATAAAGGTGGGTCAAGTTCAGGGCTCCAAGGGAGTGTCTAGATTTTGCTCAGAGGTGTCAGGGATGGCACTTGAGGTGTTGTCTGGGGACCCAGGCTTGCCGGCTCCTCTTGCTGCCTTTGTCCTACTTTATATCCATCAATCAGAGATAAGGAGGGCAGCCTGCACTAATGGGATGGAGCATCAACCACAAAGAAGTAGGAGTCGTGAGAAATTATGAAGAGGGAGCCCTGGGGACCAGGACGCCTCTTGCCGCATCTTTCCTAATTAGCAGCAGAGGTACTCGGGGGACCTTGGGAGACCAGCCAACGACCATTAACTGCTCAAAAGAACACTGCCATCACTGTCACCAGCCCTGATGCTGCTCCTTTAGTCCTCACGGGACGCTTGTTTTCTTGGCAGGTTTTGATTTAGGCACAGGCTTGATTGGGTGACACCAAGAATGCCCCCGAGCTGTGCCCCCAATCTGTGCTATGACTGATAAAAATCATAGACATTTCTTGTGGGAAGAACTTTAGAAAGCATCTGATTTGATTTAATTCAGTCTACTGACAGGAAATAGGCTGAGACAGGCTAAGTCATCTTTATTGAGCACTTACTGGGAGCCAGGCTCTCTGGGAATCCCTTTGCAGGTAGTAAGCACCCTATGTATTGTGTACAGCACATCAGGAGGCAGGTGCTGTCATCACCAGGCACACCTAAGGGCTGGAATGAGACCTCCAACTTCAGGCACAGGCTACTCTTTGCTACTAAGACACCTGTCCCCAAAAAGACCATGTCACTGAATTTGAAGGCATGTGCTTGCACTGGGACAAGCATGACACATCACTAGGAATTCAGGACAGACTTCTTTGCAAAAACCTGCATACTTAGCCAGAGCTTGCTGACTGAGGGTGGTAGCTAAAGGCCCTGCTAGCCAGAGACACCCAGGAAGGGTTGGGAACTATTTTCTGACTGGGTGCCCAGCACGTGCGTGCATGGAATACTGTCATTATGGCATTTACCATGAGTCTCTTTCGGGGCTCTTAATACCAGTGTCACTGCCTTGTCACAGAAAGCTGTCTTCAAATGTCTCTTAGTCACAGTATTGTAGTCTGCTGACAACAGGCATCACGGTCCTCCATCATGAACTTTCTACTACTCATTCACTGATTCATTCATTCATTCATTCATTCATTCTATTCCAAACATTTATTGAGTATCTACTATGTGTCAGGAACTTTGGATGCAGAGATGAGTGTGATGGCTTGCTTTCTCAAGCTAGCTTAACAGAAAAGAGCAGGTCCTGATAAGAACACAGGTACCTCACCATGGCAATGGGGGAAGGAAGAGGGAGGGGAAGCAGCAAGGCATGAGAACTGCCTTTTATCTCTGCTCCTGTCTGTGTGCTGGCTTTGCTCTTCTCTGTTGTTCACACAAATGGTAGGAGGTGGAGTTGCAGATCCAGCCATACAAAGATTGTGTGATTTTCTCTTGGTTCAAAAATCCAAATTCCTGGAGAGGAAACTAACTGGTTTTATTGAGGCTGCCCACATCTGGTTCACTCAACTGCAGCGAGGAGAGCCAAGTCACATTGAATTCTGTGGCTGGGCCCTGGGAAGTCATCCTGGGGATTGGGATGGTGGAGCAGCCCCTGGGAAAGGGGGCTGAGCAGAAGCTAGTCCATTGGGATCCCTTCATTGCTGTCATTGTACCTTCCAGGAGCTTTCCTGAACATGGAGAAAAGTGAGGAGGAAGCCTCTAAATGCTGCTGTGAGGGGCTCTGGAAAGGAGGCTTCTCCAGATTTCAGAGCTCAGGACCTGAGTCAGTTTGAAGGGAGTGCAGAGGGCTCCATGGAGCACACAGCACTACAGCTGAATCTTAAACATGCTCGTGTTCCTGCATGTGTGTGTACATGTGTGCATGTGTGTATATGGGCCATGGGAGGTTGGGATAGGGTAGCTTTTCAGCAGAGGTAAAAAAAACACAAGCAGAAAATAAAGCAGCCTGGGGCAGCATGGCCCTCTTGGGAGCTATAGTATTTGGAGCTGCTGAAGCATAAAATGTGAAGCAGCAGAGGCTGGGAAGGCCTGGAAAAGTCAGCAAAGGCTCATGCCTCAAGGGCCTCAGATACTCCCAGTGGGTTGGAGTTTATCTTATGAGAGATGGACAGCAAGCAAAGAATTTGGCGTAGGTGAAAAATACAATCTCATTTTCCTGTTGGGAAGCTCACTCTCTTTTGGGACATGTTGTAGGGGATTGAAACTAGAATTGGGGAGTTGAGATAGAAGGTGCATTAGTTCAAATCCTCCAAGAAGCAGAAATGGAGATGGTATTAAATGTGCAAGGACTTTACCAGGGGACACACTTGTGAGTTTCTGGTGAGGGAGCTGAGGAAGCCTGGGAGAACTTCAGACCTCAAGGTAAGCCTGACCATGAGCCAAGGACAGAGAAGAGGTAGGT
>PVKM010038960.1:0-13924 GCA_004027735.1 Carollia perspicillata | reverse complement strand
GAAATAATGCCAGACGGGACTGTTGCTAGGATTAAATTAGCTAGTGCTCAGCAGGGTGGCCCTCCTTTGCTCTCCGTGTGTGGTTCACCGTGACCTTCAGCTGCCCTGCTCTTGAGATTTGGTTTGTCCGCCATTCATTTTTACGCCTGCATTTTATTTATTTTTAAACGTAACCTTCAGCTTTTAATACATTTAAATATGCATGTTCTAAGAAGTCTATTGTATTCTATTCTATTTTAAGCTTTAGGATGAAAACCATCGGTCTCCTTGCCTATTTCCACCCCACTTCCACTTCCTAGAGGCAACTGGCTTTTAACTCTAGCTGTTTTCTCTTCTGGAATTTACCTCATTATTTACAAATAATAACTGGGGCTGCAATTCCTTATTTAGTTCTAGCTCATCTCTTACTTCTTCCTGGGGAATAGGTGAATTGAGCTTTTTTCCACCTCTTCCTGCCTCGAAACGCAGCCTCACCCGCACACAGCGCCTTCCTTTCCGCGCCTTTCCGGTACAGGTGCCACAAACTCCGGTTGAGTTGGCACTCCCCATGGGCTTGCCATGCGCGCCAATGACACCTTCGATTCCTGTACAACCCCGTACTTTCCCTGCAGAATTAGTTGTTGCTTTTTTGTTTACTTTAGTTTTCATCGATCTACCAATAATTCACCGCCATGCTCTGCTCTGGCAGAACCTGTGCAGCTCCTTTCAACCCAGCGGACCACCTCCGAGAGCCACACCTCTCCCCCGTCTTCCTCCTGGGGGGTCGGGGGTGGAAGACTCCTGCGGTTCCCAGACCGAGTGCCCACGCAAGTGCAGCAGGGGTCTGGCGCAGAGATGGCATCTGGGGAGAGGGTGCTGGAGCCGCCTAGGACGGAGGCCTTTTGCCCTGTGAGGCGTTGGGAGGGTTTAGGCTTCTGTGTTTGACCTTGAGCTAGACCTGTGGCTCCCCATCGGACAGATGCTGGGTTCTGTGCCTCCACTTCAGCCTGCTCTGCCTTGCGGGCCCCAACCCCACTCCCCACCTGGCCAGTGTCTTGTCTGTATGGTCCAGACTGCCGGTCCAGCGACTGCGGTCCAGTGGGGACTGACCGAAAGGGCCACGCCGCTCCCTTAGGCTCCTCAGCGCCCCGGATCCCCACTGCGGTATTTACTCCGTGTGATTTCCCGATCTGCATTCGACAGGGAGTGGGTGCATTTTCTCTGTGGTTTGCGTACAGACACGGAAGTTTTGATGCTTGCTCGGGGTTGTAAAATAAAACACTCCACTTCATTCGTGAACACTTCCTGTGCTGCTGTTCTTTTGTGTTTGTCCCCTTTCTCCCCCCATCTCCTCCCACCCCCCCCCCCGGCTGTATCTCTTATCTTTCCGTAAGAGTTCCTTCAGGCTACTTTTCATCTCCAGGACTTGAACTTGTCATCTTTATAATGGGCTTCATAATATCCTCTCCTGGCTGCCGTGCATGTTGAGTGAGGGAGCCTGCCCAGTGCTTTGCACAGAGAAGCCGGCCAATGAACGTGGTTTGTATTTTTTGCCTCTGTATGGCTCCATCCACATTAGGCATTGCTCTGCTTTACTGGGTGGAGTGCCCTGGGCTCCGGGTGCCAGTCAGCTGCCGGGTGAGCTGAGCAGGACCTTGGGAACATAGGGTCTGGATGTCCCGATCAATCTTTGGGTGTGACTCTGCAGGGGCCCAGTGTCAAACGGGCTGGATGTCAAGCTTTCTGTGTGTGTTAAACTCCTTAGACAGAACTCCACAGAAATAGGGGACATTTCTGATCTTATTAATTGGCGGTGCCTTTCAGTAGTCCACCCTGAGTCAAAAATAATGCAAGCGTCCCCAGATGTGGCCAGTAAGCCCTCATTCATGCACTGAAGTAGGCGGCAGGTCGGGAAGACAGGCAGACGAGGGGGCCCTGGGGTCCGTGCTGCCGGGGCTGTTGGGAGGCTCCTGCAGCTGCCCTCCCTCTTTCAGGAGCGCTTTCTTTCTGTTGGAGCAAATTCCTGAAGCAGTGCGCCCCACAGCTCCGTTCCCCGGGCTGCAGCCGAGGCCGACCGAGGGGTTGTGCTCAGGAGTTATTGCCACTAGCAGCGAGCGTCTGATGGTTTCTGTTTACTTTGAGTTGGAAGAGGAAAGGCTTCCTTACAACAGAGACAGAAAATCAGTGAGGTGACACCATCCCTCTTTACCTTTCAGAGGGAGCCGGAGCTCCCAAAGGGCACCAGTGGTCCCGTCTTGAAATGGCTCTGCCACGATAGAACAAGGACCGGGGGCATTTCTCACCTGTGCCCTGCATTCCAGTGAGAGGCTGTGCCTGGCTGGTGAAGCTGGTCTCCCTACCGGTGTGGCCAGTGCACCACTGCGGGTGAACCAGGAAGCTGCCGTCCTGTGAGCACGTCGGAGCTGGCTTCTTGTGCTGTCTTTTAAGTCAAATGCTACTTTGAAAAGCAACAGTCTAGCCCTGGCCTGCTGGCTCAGTTGGTTGGAACATCCTTCTGTACATCAGAAGGTTGCGGGTTTGATCCCCGGTTGGGGTGCAAGTGGGAGGCAGCTGATCGATGTTTCTCTCTCTCAAATCAATAATAAAAAAAATCTTTGAGCGAGGATTAAAAATTAAAAGAAAAAGAAATTCAGAAGTATAGTAGACAAGAAATACACAAATATTGTCTATTTCACATAGGAGATTTGAATAATTTAGCTCCTTTCCTCCCTTGGAGAGGGTTTACACATCTCTTTTCTCATATCAATAGTATATTTAAAAAACCCACTAGGTGTCTTTCCTCAAAGAAACCTTTGAAAGAAGTTTCTAACACGACAGTCGTGGTTATGATTCAATACAAATTAGAAAGAAATAATATAAAGCTGACCCCTTCCTCCCCAAGCCTTGACTATTTAGGAATTAAATATCTACTCTGGGTAATTCTCAGATTGAAGAGGAAATCAGAATAGAGATAATAAAGTGTCTAAAAAGAAATGAAAAGGAGAATACTTTATACTCGACCCACATGTTGTAGCAAAAGAGGGGCCCAGAAGAAGGTGGATAGTCGTGTCTTCGTTATTAATGCAGTAAGAAGGAAAATAAAAGTGGTGATAAAGTAATGATTTTAAGAAGTTTGGAAAAACTACAAGCCATTACACCAAAAGAAAATTGAAAGAGGCTAACATAAAAGCTAAGTTTAATGAAACAGAAAATACATGGGAAGCGTTGGGAAGGACTGTAGACTTCAGGGGCAGATCTTGGGAAGAATGAAACTTTAGAGATTTGTCCGTATGTGTCGTCCGGGAGAGAAGTCTGAGCGAGTGTCGGCTCCTTCACGCAGTGGAATATGATGCAGCCTTTAAAACGCTTCGTTTTCAAAGCAGTTCTAAGAAGACTGGGTGAGATGCTCCCATCAAGTTCAAAACGTAGAAGAAACAATTGTGTTACAGAATGATTATAGCCTTGGGATCAAATCGCTCATCTCCCTCCCACCCCCAAGCTCTGAAGGGAATTCGGTCTGGAAGAGTGCATTACACTATCACAGCTGGAATGAAATCCCGGCCTGTGCTGGCAGGCAGGGGAGCCCCCCATACATCGTGCTGAGAGCAGCCCCCCAAGGAGACCACACACTGTATGATCCCATTAATGTGACCTTTCCAGAGCGGGCAAATCTACAGAGACAGAAAGTAAAGTATTGGACGCCAGGGCTGGGGGGCTGGGGGGAGGGGGATTTGGGAGTGACAGGCACCGGGTGTGAGGTTTCCTTTCAGGGCTGTGAAAGGTTCTAAAATCGACCACGTGAAGATCTCCCAACACTGAGAATGTATCCCTTTGAAATGGGCACTTGCAGTGGGGGAATGGTATGGCGTATGGATTATATCTGAACCAAGTTGCTACCCTCCCCCCATAAAGTCACAGTGCTTATCTCGGGGAATGGAAACATCTGTTATTTTCCTCACTTTCCACCCTCTTTTGTAATTTCCCGATAGAATTCGGCGTCACTTGTCTAACGAGAGCATAATAAACCAAAAACCATTTAAAAGGAAGAATGTTAATAATTGGCCTTTAGCAGCAAGGACAATGATGGGAAATCTGTAGCCTACTTCCTGGGAAGCAAGGGGAGGCTGAGGAGTCCTAAAACCTGGGGGCTGGTTGTCATGGATCTCCGGGCTGTCAGCCGCTGTCACACACACAAAGTGGGGCAGGGCTATTCTTCCCCGAGTCGGGGAGGAGGAAGCCTCATTGGTCTGGGGTCTCTCGGGGCAGGGTCAAAAGCTGGGGAGGGCCCGGAGACATTGATTCCTGGTGACATGTTCTAAGAGGTGTCAGAGGCTGCCATCCGAGGGCAGAGTTAGAGAAAGCTGGGACTTGTATAACTTCCTGTGATTGCCCGGTGCTGGCTGGTGGCAGCTGAGACCCACCCTCGTCTCCTCTCTGTGGAGCAGGGGTTCGCTTTCTGCCCCTAGGCTTTGTGCGTGGTCCGTCTTTTTAACTGAAGCTGAAATGCCATTTTGTTTTTTGTTGTTTTTTATTTTAATTTTTGTTCGAGTACAGTTTTCTGTCTTTTACTCCCATCCCAGCCCACCCACCCTGCCCTCCCCGCCTCCCTCCCATTTCCACCCTCCCTAGTTTTTGTCCATGTGTCTTTCATGCTTGTTCCTGTGAACCCTTCCCCTTTTCCCCTGAATTTCCCTCCCCTCTCCCCTCCGAACACTGTCAGCCTGTTCTCTCTTTCAGTGTCTTTGGTTATATTTTGCTTGTTTGTTTGTTTTGTTATTTAGGTTCCTGTTAAAGGTGAGATCATGTGGTATTTGTCTTTTGCCACCTGGCTTATTTCACTCAGCATAATGCTCTCCAGATCCATCCATGCTGTTGCATAGCATAGGAGCTCCTTCTTTCTCTCTGCTGTGTAGTATTCCATTGTGTAAAAAGTGTGCCATAGTTTTTTGATCCACTCGCTTACTGATGGGCACCTAGGCTGCTTCCAGCACTTGGCTATTGTGACTTGTGCTGCTCTGAATGCCATTTTGAACAGGTGACTCCGTCGTGCCTCTTGAAGATGGGAAACTCCTACGCCGGACAGCTGAAGACCACGCGGTTCGAGGAGGTCCTGCACAACTCCATCGAGGCCTCGCTGCGCTCCAACAGCCTGGTGCCGCGGCCCGTCTTCTCCCAGCTCTACCTGGAGGCCGAGCAGCAGCTCTCCGCCCTCGAAGGTACGCGGCGCGTCTCTGTCTCTCCTGTGTCGTGCCCTCCGTGTGGGCCGGGGGACTTGAAACTCTTTCCTCTTCTGCTCCGTGGAGAAAATGCCGAGCCGGGCAGAATAGAATTGTTGGGAAAAGAAAGTGGCACCTACGTTCATACTTGGCTAAAATTCAAGTCAGGTTCAGCTATAAGGTTGCAAAGAATAAAAATTAATCATCGGACTGACAGGAGGAAGGACGAGGACTGTGTTGGCCTGTTCTGAATGGGTTGTGACTTATTAGAAGCTTTGATGTTTTCACTTGGACAAGCGAGAAATTGTAACGGGCTTTCAACCCTCCGCGGGGCGCTGTCTCCAGTGCTGTCATTCAAGGCCCTTTCTTTGCAGAGCGGTCCAGGTGGTTTCTCTTGCCACAGCAGGTACTAGAAGCCTCTGGAAAGTTTTAAAAACTGAGAACAAACTTTTATGAATTTCACGTGTGCCAGGATTAAACAAATTATCTTCAGGCCTGGGGACACCTTTAGGCTTGACCTAATTATCCAGAGAATGAAATGGTGGTATTTCTCAGTCTTCCCTGGTTTGCAGTTTTATAGCCGGGTATTGTCGTGGCGAAAGTGGCCTCACAGCAGCCCACGGGGCAGGACTTGCTCCTGCGGTGAGAGTTTTTCGTGTTGGTTTTTGTCTTTCACTTCAGTTATCTGTAGACTTAGCTATCGAAGCAACGCAAGGCTGTGGCTTAACACCAACGTGAATTAACTGACACGACAGCGTGCAGTCTGCCAGGCCCTGTGGTGGTCACGACATGTGTGTGCGTGTGTCGGGGTGGGGGTGGGCAGGTGGGGGGCTGCTTATGTGACGTGGAGGGTTCCTCGCCCTAGCAGAGAGGGCTTCCTGTGTCAAGCCCTGACACGTCCTTACTGGATTCACCGGGCAGACAGCAGCAGCTAAGGACTAGAAGCACAAATTAGGAAAGCCAAGAGTTCCCTCGTCTTCGCTTTGAAAGTAATAACAGTTTCTGGCACAGGAAACATTACTGGGACTTTGTGAGGAGACGGGAAACAAGGGGAAAATATTTTATAGCAGAAAGACTTGGGAAATACTTATTAAGTAGTCACCCTTCTTATAGCACCGAAAGTCTTGGTTGCTCATGACAAATTCACGATAGCAGTAATGATAAGTAATTTAGTGCATTTGTGCAGCAACCTATAAGCTACAAAGTGCTTCACCTGCACCAGCCAAAGTGATCGAATCCGTGATTTGGGGAGAGGGAACACTGGTTTGTGCGAAAGTTGAAGGATGCTCACCTGCGGAGAGTGGGGAGCAGCTGTCGGAGGGTCGCTCTGTCTGAGACCTCCACAGACACCCCCCGCGTGGCCTCTGCCTGGGAGGCTGCATCTCAGGGTGCCCCCATCTGCTGGTGGGGCACTGGGCCAGTGACACTCTCCGGGGACAGTTTTGAGGCATTCGCCCCATGTGCTCGCTCTGGGTGGGCTGCGCCAGCTGTCCTGCCCTTCCTGTTGGCATGAAAACCAGAGTGGCCCTCTGTGTGCTTTTCTCATTTGTCCAGCAGACAGCATGGGGGCAGCTTCTTGAGGTTTTGTTTTTCTAGCAAAGGGAGCTTGGTGGGCAGGGGCAGCCTCATTTTGGTTTGCTGAATGCCGCCGTAAACCGAGCACTCCGCTCCAGCCTCTGGCTGGCGTCTGTGGCCTACACCCTGCTGCCCACGGCTTGCGCAGGTCAGAGGTCTTGTTGTGTCTGCCTGTCTCCACGCCAGGGTCTCCTGTTTCGTTGCCATCCTTGCTTAGACAATAATCTTCCGGATGGTCTTTCCGACCAGGGCACCGCTGCACTCAACAGCCCTCCCCTCCATAATAGACTCTGTATTTGTGGGGGCGACTCAGCAAGGCCCTGGTTCCTTTTATCTCAAATCAGGGGTCTCACCACCTTCTTCTAGGGGAAAACACTTTATGTGCTATTTCTCGTTTGAAAAGGAAGACCAAGCAGACTAAAAACATACCAGCCTGGCATTTGGAAGTAAGTGTTTGTTAAAGTAGATGCAGGTAAATATCTATGAACCCCCTGCCCCCGAATGTCAGTGAGTTTCCTTAGCGGGCACTTCAGGATAAGCAGCCCCAAACCCCGGAGCAAAGTGCTGCTGCAGAGCCTCTGGATCCCTGCTGTCGTTGGTGGTCCTCGGGTCCCCTCCCCGCTCCTTGTGTCCAGTGCCATTCGAGATCGAGAGCCCCCCGCTCCCTGGAGACCTCAGTCATCAGTCTGGTTTCCTCCCTCCAGGTCAGGAGCCCCTTCGGGCTGGCCCTGGCTGACTCACTCATCCCTTCCCAGGCCCTGGAATGTCTCACGTAGACCTTTGACCTTTAGCCTTAGAGACTGGATTTTGAGCTTTCTTTGACTTTCTGAGTCTTAAGACCCTCCTCTTTCAGGCTTTCTGAGAGTCTGCATTCCTGTTCTTCTCGGCTTAGCAGAATAACTCGCCGGCATTCTTGCGTGTGCCCTCCGTGCTCCTGAGACTTTCCCTCCCCCTTTCCCTCTGCTCCTTGTGTCTTGGCCATCCCCTCTGAGCCTGGAGTCTGGGTTTTGCAGAAGAGCCGTCTGAGCTGCCCACGCCACAGTGCCCATGGTGAGCTGTGCTCTGTGGCTGGCACCCTGGGCCTGGGTGTCACTGTTCCTTCTGCGGAAAGCCCCCTTGCCTGCAGAGAGGGGCAGGAAGGGAGCATCTCCTGGAGGCTGCGCAGTTACCTGCCACCTGCTGGGTGCCCCCTGGGTTATCCTTTACACTCTTCCCGCCCCCTCCATGACCCCTACACCCAGGACCCAGACAACACCAGGATTCTTGCGTCACTCATGCTGCGGCCTTCCCAAGGTCATGGATCCGAGCTGGCTCAAAATGTCCAGTTTCTTCTGCCTCTTGACGCTCATGCACCTTTAGAATGGTGGCCACTGCGAGGTTCCGATGCCGGCACCTGTGCGGATGAAATTGCACCTGGGGGCTTCTCCAGGCCTGAGTTCTCCATGTAGGTGTCCCAGTGCCAGTGGCCTTGTTTTACAGAGGCAGGCTCCATGCACAGAGAGGTTCAGGAGCATCCCCATGGCCACACAGATGGTGGCGGACCCAAGTCCTATAACTGGAATCCCCTGACCCCCAGTGCCGTCTCTTTCTGCTGCACATGATTTCATCATCCACCTAGAACCATGTAACCCCTGGGTGGGCAGAGGGTGCGAGGGTCAGGGCAGAGGGGAGCAGAGAGGTGGCCACCAGGAGGCCAGCACGCCAAGAGGGCACAGAGCAACAAAGGAGAGACTGCTGTCTCCTAGCCTAGTGCATCCAAGGGTGTTCAGGGTGACCCTGTTTCATGAAGACATCTGTGTGCTCTTTATTAAGTGATATTTTGAGACAAGTTGAAAGAGATTTGTCTTTAACCCAAAATGTCTGTTAAAAGAAGTTGGAAAGACTAGCCTTCAACAGACCTGAAAATTCATCGACTGGAGCGCCCCCTATCTCTAGCGTCACCACACTGCTCTACTTGGGTCAGCTGGCCGGTGTGGGTCAGCAGGGCCGGTGTGGGCTGAACGCTGCTTCAGGAGGCGGCATTCTATTGGGCGCCTGGACGACAGAGAGGAGTGGGGGGGTCCCCTCCCCGGGAACTGCAAGACTGCTGGGAGTGGCAGGGTTCCTGTGGCTAATTTCTGGCTCTCCTGGCCAGTTCCACGCTGGGCATTACTCCTAAAACACTGTGTCCCTTAGAGTTTCCTGAGCTAACAACTTGCCTCGACCTGTGCTGAAAAGGCTTTTTGTGTGTGGGTGTGACAAATTGGGCGTGTTTGTATTTCTAGGGCTGATACCAGCCTTCTTCCCTGGGGGTGAATCATAACGCATAATCGCACCACTTTCTTATGTGTGTAAAGACTGAGAGTGCAACTGGTGGTCGGAACAGCAGCTTGGGCATCAGACACACCCGGGAGCATGCCCCCAGTGCCCCTTCGCTCTTCATTGGACAGCCATGGGCCAATCAGGGGCCTCTGAGCCTCCGTGTCCTTGTCTGTAAAAGGTCCGTTTTACCACCATGGCACCTCCCACACAGACATTCTAGAGTGCCTGGTGTGTGTGGGTTTCACGCGCCATCCTTTCCAACCAGTTACTGGGTTGCCCAAAAAGTCCATTGAGTTGTTTCTGTACACTAAAAGACACATTATTCATTGTCACCAATACCTTTATTGATTTGGATGTTTTGAGTATGCCGGCTCTCTCACACTATTGGCTTCTAGTGGGGAGAGGCCAGGGGTGCTGCTGAACATCTCCCAGTGCCTAGGACAGCCCCACAGCGAAGAATTATTTGGCCAAATGTCAGTAGTGCCAAGAAAGTTCACAAACCACTTTTGAGATGTTTGATCAGTCACAGCACCTTCTCTACACGCTGCATAAATCTTTTTTTGCATTTCAGTTGCGTTTTTACCTTTCTTGAAATAATAAAGCATAATATACTGAACACGTACATTTTCTTCCATCTTCAGTATTAAAATGGCTGCACAAAAAAATTCATCAATTTTGAGAACTTTGAAAAAATGCACACACACTGACATGACAGCTGTCACAACACAATCTAACAAAATCGTTTCAAATGAAGCTAAAGACAACTAAGTGTACTAGAGCCATCGTACGGAAAAAAACAAACAGACTTTTTGGCCAGCCCAGTGCACACACAGACTGACCCCAGTGTGTGTGCGCAACTCTGGATGGGAAGGGGCGTGACCCTGAATTTGGAGCCATAAGACCAGGCTTGGAGCCTGAGTCTGTGACCTTGGATGAGCCATGCACTGGAGTGAGCCTCGACTTTCCCTCTAGATGTGGGAGTGCCCGACCTACGGCGTGGGGTGAGGACTGATGAATTACTCAGTAGCTGGGATTTGCTGAGTACTTACCTCTGCCGTCCTCCCCTCTCCTTTTCCCTCGTCTAGGCAGTAGCCGCGGCGATAATGAGGAAGAGGAAGAAGAGGGGGAAGGGGGGCTGGAGCCCAGCTGTCCCCCAAACCCCTACCAGATGCACCCGCTGCCGGAAGGATGCTGCACCATGGACGGTGAGCCTGCGCCCTGACAGGCGGTGCCCGCCTCCAGGCATCTGCAGCTGGGAGCTGCGGGCATCCCCTCTGCCCACGGCCCCCACCAGCAATGGCCAGGGTGACCTCCTGTACCTACAGCATTGGCGGCACCGACGCCGTGGGGACACAGTCAGGCTCACAGTCCCTCAGCCGCTCTGGAGGCAGGCTCAGCTTTATGAGTGGATTTGGACCCCAAGTTCATCCTTCTACCTTAGTTATTTGAAAACTAAAGTATATTTTCGCATCTCAGGTGTGGTCGCACCGTGCGAGTGTGTAACTCAGAACCAATTGGTTGGTAGGAATAAGCTTTCACACCTGTTGGTATTTCACTGTTGGAAAAGCAGATATATGTTGTCTCAGGAACCCTGTAAAATCAGCAGTGTTAACCCCGTGTGGCTGTCCAGGAGCTGAGGCTCAGAGATGCCGGGTGGGGTGACTGCTTGGTCCAGCGATGCGGCCTTGTGCTTGGCACTCGGGGACACTGGACAGACTCCTGGCTCTGCTGCTCACTGGCCAGACCACCTCTGAGCTCATTTGTCCTGTCACCAGAGCAGTCAACAGGTGTCACTAGTTAGTGATTTAGGGTAGTCAGCCAACTAATTAAAATAATCCCCAGCTCTGGAAATGTGGAAATAACAGGTACAAGAGCTCCCATGTCAACGGAGCTCCATGGGAAGCAGACGCTTCACTCAGGCTGTGGAAAGTGCTAGTAGGGTGGGCGGGGCAAGCAGGGGTCCACACAGGAAAGGTTCCTAGCACAGCTCGGGGAGGGCTTCCTGGAGGAAGTGGGTTTTGAAGAATTAGCAGGAGTTTAGCCAGGAGACTGTAAGAGGGTTGGGGGGAGCTGGGACCTTTTCAAATAATTTTGGACACTTATTTTTTAACTAGGAAGTATAAGTAGGTTTACAATTGGGAGTATGCGAAACAGTTTATTCTCGTATTATTTATTTGTATTGCAACCCTAAACCTACTTTGCCCAAACCCCTGTATTTAAAAGCTCTTCAGGACAGAAGGTTCAAAGGGAAGAGAGTGATGGTCTCTCTGTGCTGTGAGTGTCCTCTGTGTCCTGGGCGTCCAGGCCCCTCCCCAGAGGCAGCCAGGGTCACCAGGTCCAAACCCCTCACTCCTGCTACTCTCTTGTCCTCACACACGTACGATGCAGGGTGTGAAAATATGTAATCACTCGCAATTTCTTGCAGATTTATCTTGTCTAGATGTTTGTTTACACCGCATGTTGAGTTTGTCCTGTTGTGCTTCCTTTGTACAGTTGTTATGCGGGGACCCCAATAGCCACGCCAACCTGGGGCGAGTGTCGTTACTGCCCGTGCCAATGCTGTTCTCTCTCAGAATGAGCTTCATAGTCGGTTCCGTGCAGAGGTGGGGTTGGTCCCAGGGGGTCCAGACGGTCCTCATCCTTCGTCCGTGAGGACCTGGTTCTGGAAGGCCCTCGGCAGCGGGCCTGAGCCCCGTCCGTTCCTCCTAGGCTTCTGCCAGGCGGGGAAGGACCTGCGCCTCGTCTCCATCTCCAACGAGCCCATCGACGTCCCCGCAGGCTTCCTGCTGGTGGGGGCCAAGGCCCCCGGCCTGCCGGACCACCTCCTGGTGTGTGCCGTTGACAAGAGGTTCTTGCCGGATGACAGTGGGCACAACGCTCTTCTGGGTAAGCGCCTCCTTCCCCTGAGGCAGGGCTCAGCCTGCGCGGTGGGTGGGGACAAGGGAGGCCACCTCTGGGCCTCTTCCTGTTTATGTCTTTCAGGAGACTATTTCCTTGACAAATGGCATAGAAATGAGATTTATTTTAAAATGTGACTACCTGCCTGTAGGAAGCCCATCAATGAGTGTTCGTTTTTTGGTACCTGTATTCACCAAGCCTTCCCCCAGTGCTTACCTGGGTCAGAAATGGGATCCAAATCCTGGCCTAGACCCTCCTAGGAGCAATCAGACGTGAGGCAGGAGGAGATGAGGCTGAGCGTGTGTTCCTGCCTCTAGAACGCACGTATCCCAGCACCCCTTGCCCATGCTCTCCTTGGTTTCCCTCTCACCTCTCAAGAGGTATCATTCTTATCCTGGTTTTATAGGTAGGCTTAGACCTGTTAATGAACTGACCCAAGGGGACATGAGAAAAAGAACAGGGTCGGGATTCAAACTCAGCTCTTCCTGGCTCCACATTCTATGCTTTCATTAACTACTGTACCTTATGGTCCCATATCCTGGTCAAGGTCAGCGTGGGGGAAACCGTGGCTTTGACCTTTCTAACAACCACTGGCTTGCGGAGACCCCAGTGTCGATGCAGAGCCGAGGCCAAGCTTACCAAGCCTGCCTCCCTCTGCTCCGACACTTGCTGGGCCCTTACGGTAGACGAGGCCCCGAGCTCGGCACGCTCCCCCAGCAGTGGAGTGAAAGTCGGGGAGCTGTGCAGTTTGGACTGGGAGCCCAGAGGGCTGGGTTCCAGTCCTGCACGTGACCACAGGTCACCTGTGGTGGCTGGGCCTCAGTGTCCTCGTCTGTGAGGTGGGGAGGGGACGCCCACAGTGCTCCTGACCCTTCCACAGTCTGGCCCCTTCACCCGGCCCCATGTTCCCTGGGAGCAGAAGGGTTGGTGATGATCTGTCTATTTCAGTGGTGGCTTTAGGGACAACCTTTGCTGTAGAAGCCAGTTTGGTTGTGAGGGTTTATGGGAAGAGTGTCTAGGTTAACTCCCCTCCCCATGTTGTCTGTACTTTCCATGGGTACAACACTGAGACTTCTGGCTTTATGCTGGGCAGGTAAGCGTGTGTTGGTGGGGATTCACTGAGCACGTTTTGTGTCCGAGGCACTGTGCTCAGGACTGAAGGGTGGGGAGGGAAGAGGGTGAGGTTTGACCCAGAGGGAAGAAGAAGTATTCCTGCCATGGGGGGTGGGGGTGGGGCGCAGCCACATGTAAACTTGTACTCTCTGAGACAAGGCAGATGCATGTCGCCTGGAGGGACAGATATGGCTCGGGGACAACGACCAGGGAGAGAAAACGTTGAAGCCACCTCTCTTTTTTGGGCCTGTTCATAGGCTTATTGTAACTAGTTCTTAAAAACAAGAAAAATCCCAGAGTCATGGACCACATCTCAGATTTAATTTGCTCATAAAGCCTCACTGGGTTGGGGAGATGGCCTGACGGCTTGGCCGGCATTTGATGGGGCGGAGTCCGGGGGGGTGCCCGAATTCCTCCACTCGGTGGCTGTAAAGGGATCACGAGGGCAGTAAATCGGGGAGGTTCTGTGTCTTGGAATGTGGAGACAAGACTCCCTCAGTTCATTCACCGGCCGTGCCGGAACCGCTTTTGCTCCCTAGGCGGAGTGCAGAGGAAGTGGTGCCTTTGTTAATTGCTTGCCAAAAAGCCATCGGAGGTGGGTAATGAGGGCTGGTTGGTAATAACCCACGCTTTCTTCTCTTAAAATAACTTTATGCTCTCAGCTTGCACACTTAACACTGTTTAGGCTTCCTGCAATTAACTCTGATGTCTGCACAGGACAGGGTGGCCCCCAGCCCTTGGGGGACTGGGCTCAGTGCTTTCTAGTGACCTACATAAACTGAACGCTGCGGACAATCTTGGGGGAAGCAATGGCTAGCTCCCCCACCCCCGCCCATAACTGA
>PVKM010038959.1:0-13925 GCA_004027735.1 Carollia perspicillata | reverse complement strand
ATAAGCATACTAATACAAAAACATAAAAATATCGAGGAAAACAAATATCTATTGAATACCGCTGTTTGGAAGATAGTTTATATATCACTTTGAATTTTTCCCTGGTTAATTAGGAAGACTGAGCCACCCTAAGGGGAGGGCCATGGCAGTTGGTACAAAACCACTCAGGGTGATGGGTGCTTGTGTATCCGCATCATCCGCATATATGACAAAATATATTTATTCATGTACTGTCCACCTAGAAAATCCAACAAAATCAATAAATAAATCATTATCATTAATAAGACTGTTCAGTAAGTTTACCAAATAAAAAGTCAATGTCTAAAAACCAATTACATACCTTTATGTGAGCAATAAATTATTAATAAATCTTATTTTAAAGAGTTACATTTGTAATAGCACAAAAATAACACTAAGTCTAATAAATATGTATAAGACTTTACAATAAAAATTTAATTTTACTGAATGTTAGAAAACAAATGAATGAGAAATACATCATGTTTATATACCTAAAATCCCTAGACAACACATTAATTTATAAAATCAAAAAATTTCAATCAAAATCCTATCAGTGTTTTTATAAAATGTAGCAACTTTATGCTAAAATATATATAGATAAGTTATATGTCAATATCTGTCAAAACAATTTTGAAGTAAAAGAGGTGCTTTAGCTTAACTGATATCAGGTGTTACCACAAAGCTACACATATAGTTAAAGGGGTAGACAAAGCAAAGTAACAGAATAAATACATTTAAAATGGATTCATGTACCTATGAGAACTTCAAACACAAAAAGCTACAAATTTAGACTATAATAAGCTATGAAAGTTAGACTATTCAAATAATGTTGCAAGAATAACTGGCTATCCATATGGAGAAATGAAAAAAATTAGATCTCTACATCTTTCCAAAAAATAGAGTAACAAAAAACAAACCAAAAACCATTCTTTTGGATTAATATCTTAAATCAGATAAACAGATATCTAAATTTTTGAAGTATGTATGACCAAGGGAATATATTGATGACATCAAGATAGAGACACAACAAGAGAAAAAAGAAACATCAGAACACATTAACATTGAATGCTTTTACAAGATAAAACTGGGCACAAGAAAAGTAAAAACAAAAACAAAAAACACCTACCGCTTAGAAAAAGATGTTTGCAATCCGTACAATCAAAAAAGGAATATTGTACAATGTAAAAAAAGGAACATATACAAATTGATTCTTAAGAAAAAAAAGAAACCAAAAAATGGGCAAATTACATGAACATACAATTGTAAGAAGAAACTTAAATGACCTATAAACCTATAACGGTGGTCAATCAGTAATAATTTTACCATAATCATCTATCACAACATGCTTATTACATTGTGAAAAATCAATATATCTGATTGTAGTTGTGGGGAAACAGGATCAAATGCATGATAGGAGCATAACCTGAAGATCTATTTAACATTACACAGCTGAACACAGATACAATTAGCAACCCAATAATTTGATCTTTAGGTTTGTACCCTGGACAAACTCTTGCATATTTTCATAAGTGATGTTCATAAGGATGGTCAGTACATTGGAGCATAATTCACACACATACACATTTCTTTTCATTCACTTATGATTTATTTTGAAGTCATGTTTTATCCACCAGCATAAAGGGAAAAATGGACTCAATAGATGTGGAAAGACAGAAAGCAACTTTACTGACCATATTGAGATCATACATTGAATGTGTTTGTATGAGGTATAACCAAAGTAACAACAGACTGATTATTGCTTTATTATAAGATATTCCCTAGTGCTTGTTTTGAGAAATGTCATAGGTCATTAAGATAATTTTAAAAAATCAGCTATTGCCCTCACTCGTGTGGCTAAGTAATCTGAGTGATAGCCTGACAACCAAAGGGTTGCCAGTTTGATTCTCAGTCAAGGAACATGCTTGGGTTATGGGCCAGGTCCCCAGTAGGGGACACATGAGAGGCAACCGCACATTGATGTTTCTCTCCTTCTCTTTCTCCCTCCCTTACCCTCTCTCTAAAATAAAGAAAGAAATAAGGGAATAAATAAATACATAAAATCTTAAAAAAAATTTAAATCAGCTATCTTTATTCTCATGCACTGGTCAAGTTTTATCATGTCTCATTAAGAAGCTAAAACTTTCAGATGTTCTTTGGGCTACAAAATTTCATAGGTTACATAAAAATGATAATTTTAAAATGTTATTATATGTTGTCTGTGGACTTTCTGAAGTTTTTGAATGCTTAATTTTATTTTATAGAATTTCAGAATCTATATTTGCAGAAAAGTGCTGCTTTTGGTCCTAACAAATGGACCAGCAAATAGTCACCTCTACCACTGTAGACATAGCATGCTCAAAAGGCCTGTTACCTAGCCTTTGTCATAGCAAAAATATTGGTACTAGGATTTACAGAACTCTATTTTACATTTGCTAGCTATTTTAATCCATGACCTTGGGTAAGTCATTTCTTATTTCTACACTTCAGTTTTCTCATCCATGACAGGTATTTGTGATCCTAATCCTCCATACCTCAGAGGGTAGAAACAGTCAAAAGACACTAAATGAGATACTAGGTATGGTATTAGCCTGCTACAACTTCCATAGCAAAATACCACAGACTGGGGTGCTTATACAATAAAAATGTATCTTCTCACAATTCTGGAGACTAAAAGTCCAAGATCAAGTCCATCTTCGAAGGACTCTCTTCTTGCCTTACAGGTGATTGTCTTCTCTCTGTATCTTCACATGGTCCTTCCTCTGTGTGTGTCTGTGTCCAAACTTTCTTATTTAAAAAAAAAATTTTATTGTTGTTCAAGTACACTTATCTCCATTTTCCCCACACCATGCCTCCCCCAGCCACACACCCCCACTTCTCACCCATGATTCTACCCGCCTTTGGTTTCGTCCATTTACAGATGTTCCTGAAAACCCTTCCCACCCACCCCCATTATCCCCTCCCACCTCCCCTATGGTTACCATTAGTTTGTTCTTAATTTCAATGTTTCTAGTTATATTTTGCTTGTTTGTTTTGTTGATTATGTTCCACTTATAGCTAAGATCATATGGTATTTTTCTTTCACCACCTGGCTTATTTCACTTAGCATAATGCTCTTCAGTTCTATCCATGCTGTCATGAAGGCTCCTTCCATGCTCCTTCTTTCTTTCTGCTGCATAGAATTCCATTGTGTAAATGTACCACAGTTTTCTGATCTATTCATTCACTGATGGACACTTAGGTTGCTTCTAGCACTTGGCTATTGTAAATTGTGCTGCTATGAACATTGGGGTGCATAGGTTCTTTTGGATTGGTGTTTCAGGGCTCTTAGGGTATAATCCCAGTAGTGGAATTGCTGGGTCAAAAGGCAGTTCCAATTTTAGTTTTCTGAGGAAATTTCATATTGTTTTCCACAGTGACTTTACCAGTCTGCATCCCCATCAACAGTGCACTAGGGTTCCCATTAAATCCATAAGTCATACTGGATAAGGGCCCATCCCAGTTACATAATTTTAACTTTATTACCTCGAGCAATTTCATTTCCAAATTCGATCACATTCTGAAGTACTGAGGGTTATAGTACCTCAAAATAAACAATTAAGTCCATAACACAGTACCTATGACAAATCATTATTGTTGACAAAAAAAGATAGTTCTTTAAATCCTATAATACATACCCGCAAAATTATGGGACTTGTTTATTGATGCTCAGGGTTAATGATGACTACTGGCAGAAGTCATATGATAAGTAGATGAGAAAAGATTAAAAGTTGAGTGATGAGTTCCCCATTCTTGCTCAAAAACTTCACTCTATTGGGTCTCCCCTTTTTCTGTACCACTAGCCTCATTCTCTCTACCAGATTATACCTGTTGCCATGCAAATATTTCCTGGTGTGGCGGCTTCCGAACTTTTTACACTGTGATTCACATTAGGAAAAATATTTTATTTTATAATCCAACATATATGTGTGTAAATATGCAACTATTAATAAATATTTCATAAATTAAAATTATTACCTTTACCATATATGACATGTACTCTATGATGTGTTTTAGTCTACCTAGTTTTTTAAATGATTGCAACACAAAATTATTTTAAGATCAGTATGGTTTACCAACTTCAGTTATAAATGCTACACTAGTGTATCATTTTTTAAAAGCAAAACAACTTCTTTCACTCCACATACTCTCCACCAACTACCTGACTTCCATGCCATCCCTCTCTGCCAAGTTTCTTTTCAAAAGAGATGTCAATAAATACTCCCCGTACTTTTTCACTTTCCAGTAAGCAATCCAGGACACTCCAACCTGGCTTCTGCCCTAACCACTCCACTAAAGCTTCTCCTGTATGGTCACCAGTAACCTCCATGTTGTCAAATCCAATGAGCACATTTCAATCATCTTTCTCAATCTCATAATAGCCTTCCACATAATTGGGTCTTCTGCCATTCTTGAAACACACTCATCTCTTTCTTGGCTGTGAAACAACACAGTCTCATGATTTTCCTCCAACCACACCATGCAGGTCTAAGTTACATTTTTCTGCCTTGCTCTCCTCTACATTAGCATACCTGAGGATCATCTGGGCCCAATACTGGAACCTATTTTCTTCCTAATCTATACTCTATTTTAAATGTTGTCAAAACTAGGTTAAGCATCACTTATTGTCTATAGACAGAATTCTTTAGGATCAAGGCTCATATACTAAGTTGCCTAGTTGACAAATCCATTTATGCATCTTACATCAGGCTCAAACATATTTCTAGACTTATCAGTTTACCCACAAACCTACTCATCTTACAGTGTTCCTGACTAAATACAAGAACATCTACCCAGATACTCTTGCCAGAAATCAGGAAGTCTTCAACTTTGTCTCTCTCCTCTGCACATGCAATTCACCAGCATGACCTATTTCTTCTTTCTTCAAATTATATCTCAAATTTCTTTCTGGAACTGTTATGATTCCTTCTTAACCAAGCACTATTTCACTTGCCAACACATATCACCACCCTCACCACACACTCATTATTTTCCACAAAGCAGCCAAAATCATCTTTTAAAATATAATTAGATAACACCATTGCTTTTCTTCTCTCCCAAGTATACATTTACAAACTCTGGCATTAATAAACACTCAACATTTTTCTTTAAAGAATGAACAAATAATGCATTTATTGTGCAGCTCTGGGATTAACAAAGTCAGGGAAAAGAACTTCGGAACTGTTTTTTTTCGCACATGTAGCTAGTGGAAAGGAGTAAAAAAGGAGCTGAGAGTTTTATGAGAGAGCCATTTCGGAAATGTTTCAATGTGATTCAGTGAAGCCAAAATCATATATCTTTTCAAATTATTGAGAGCATAAAAACATCAGAATCATCAGGTTTGTGTGTACAGTGGACCCCTTGACAATTTAATAAAAATATTAGGATCAAAGGTGGCATGTATGTCCATCTCCATGTTTCTGGAGCCACAATAATAAAATCTGGAAGATTTTTACTAACAGCTGTATAATAGCATGGGTTACTAATAGCATGTATAATAGCATTTACTTACTAATAGCACTAAAAAATTGATATTTCAAGATTATATCGCTACTAATTAAAAAAGATACATAGATTCATAAATAAGCAACATACCCAATAAAGTTTTCAATCCACTTAACCCCTGTCCTCTACTGCCTAACCCTGATGGGGGAGAACTTTGATAACTAACTACCAGAGTATCCAGAATGATCCCACATTCAATATGTAGGATGAAACTGTCTATTCTCCAAAATGTACAAAACAGGATTTAAAATGGCATAGTGACTATGTGGCTCCCTGGAGATCTTGGAATACACATTGTTCTAATTGAATTGCTAGATAAAGATACAAGGGTATCAGATTATTATGCCATATACATAAAACTGATACAATGTCATATTCAATTATATTTCTATTAAAAAAAAACAAAATAAAGGGAACAGATATAGTGCCAGAACTCTGTACTGTTGATGACAGTTCAGAATGAAGCCTTCATACACAACAAGATAGTCATCATCTTGCTTAGGGACCCCTGTAAGGACGGCAAGGTTATGATGGACACCAAATTTAAGATGTCACTGGCCTCTCTGAGGGTGTAAGGGAAGACATGTTCAAGTTCACTTATTTGGAATCTATTGGAAGTAGAACTTGACCCAGGTCTTCTGACTTTAAGAATGAGGTTCTTTTCACTATTTTGTACGAATGGCCCTGATAGCATTTAATCAGTTTGGAAATTTGTCAGTGTGAAGAGGTAGGAAAAGACTCAAGACCTGTATTTGAATTCATCCTTTAATATTTCATAAAAAGAAGTTCCTCATTCTCTAAATTTTAGGGTCTAATTATAAAATTAGGATACTAAAACTGTGTGCAGCATAATAATGGGGAAAGTGTCTAGCACATGCTCAGAACATCAAGGGACTCCATTCCAATTGGTTTTACTGAGAAAACAGGCAAGGCCCTTCAGTCGGGATCTGAAGTGAGAGAGAAAAGAATGTATGATAAATGCAGTTTGCCCTTGATCAAAGGTAGGATGCGATGGTAGTCACTTACATCAATTCACATACTATATGCATTATATGCAACTATATAGATAGTAATAACATTTAGCAATATTCATCACTGGCATTCACCCCTCCATATTTCTAAATACTGGGTAGCATTGCCACATAATCCAATAATGATCCTTCTTCTCTTCCAACTTGGGAGAAATACAAAGAGTTTAGGAGTTGGACAGTAGTATGTTACATGACTACTCTGACATTTTACTATGTGACATTTTACAGAGGAAACACTGGCATCAAAATGTGCAAACCAAAGGCAGCAAAGATGTAAGTAGTTGAGTAGTGTGGACCCTCAGGTTCATAAGAAAGGTTGCTGATTTCTTAGCTCCAATGATAGTCACAGAAAACTGAGTGGCTCAGGTTTAAAATACAGTTTTAAATTCTCCCAAAAGTCTCTTAAGGGTATGGAGTGAATGAAGAGCCATACTGTGGGCATGGGATATGTTTTTTTTTATTGGAAACATTACAAATAAGAACAACAATTACTTATGTTGTTTTATTTATAGCATTTCCACTAGTGCTGTGCTGAGTCAGGTGATGGGACATTCCTCCTGCCATCAGGATTCCATGTCATGATTATTTCTCTCACTCTAAAATTATCTTAACTCTCAACCTGGGCTTTGCTGTAACCTCTTTCCAAATGTTCCAAATATGACTTGTTGTGCATAATTATGTATTTTAAGTGTCGAATACCTTGGATACTTAGCAGAGGTATTAGAAATATCTGGAAACATAACCTTCTTACCATGTTGCCTATGTGAACCACAGTGGCACAGTCAAGAAAGAAAGTCTTTTCCACTCTGACTGAGGGTGCATGGGAAAATGTACCTTCAAAAGACACACTCAAATGGTATGACTCGAAGGTGCAGAAAGCCCCAAAGTCTAATGAGACAGAGATGCAATTCACATATTTCCATAAAAGAACCATAAGCTAGAAGTATATACACTCTACCTAGCTGAAAAGAGCACATGCTTACTAGAAAAAAACTATACAGGCACTGAATTGTAATTGTCCTTTGTCTTTAAATAAATACTTATACTTGTATGCCACATTTAATTTTTCCAGCCTCCACAGGGGTGGAGTGTGGGTGTCTACAAAGGTAGCAGGATTCATTAAGGTTGAATAAGATAGGAATTGAAAGGTGAGACAAATATTAAAAAGGGACTGGAAGCCTCTGTAGACCCAAAGACAAGGCAATTTGGCTTTTTGGAGACACTTGAGCTATCTAGGCCTGAGGTAATGAGGTCTCTGAAGTAGTAGTTTATCCACACATGCAATAACAAAAATGTATGTGGCAACTGCAGACATAATTTGGAGGTTGATTTGAAGTCTTTTTAGACACAGTTTTCCTTTTTTTATATAATAACAACTGTTTTCTCCTATTAAAGGTAAGTGATGCATTGAGAGGAAATTATAGGTTGGAAGTATTGAAAGATGAATGAGTACACCCAAAAAGAAAATTTTAAGTTTGCAAACACTGTATGTGTGCAATTTTATGAAACGGTATTTCAAAGTGCTCCAAATAAAGGAAAATAATTGTCTAAATTACTAACAGTATCCCAATGTTGTTTTCATACATTCCTCTTAAAACCAGAAGAGGAAACTTCATTAGGTTCCAACCCAAAATCTACTCAATAGCATCTGTATGCATATATACAAATACTGATATTACGATATGAAATAACCGATCAACTTAATATTTTAAGAAGTGGAAATGTATGTTCCTATTTGCCTCTTAACTTAGATGACATATTTTTGTGAAATCAGAAATGTATTAATACAAGAAGAGAATATTTAGGTTTTATGAGCTTAGAACAAGCAAAGCTGAAAATTCTTTAGCTCTATGCTGTGGAGAAAATAGGGCACTTGGCAGCAACACACACACTCCTTTATCTTCCCCTGTCCTCCCTGTGCCTTCTCTCTTCACTCTTCTTTTCCTTCACTTCTTTTATGTTCTTCTTTTGTTTTCTTTCCTGTTTTAAATGTACGAGTCTGAAGGACAGTCATAGAAACTTTCTTTAAACAGTAACATAAATGTGTTTTTAGAACATGATCTTTGTTTTCATTGTAATAAGAATTTGTTCAAGGAAAATTGTTTTGTAATGCAGAGCAGGAGAAAAAGAAGAAATGGTAGAATACAAAACAATGTTCGTGTGGTTTTAGTTTGGACTTTCCATGTAACACTTGCCAGGATATTATATTAAAAAATCTAAACAAAGTCACAAATTGAAAATATTTTAAAAGATGTAAAAACTATACATTTGTTCTGGTACAACAAAAATCAATTTGAATAATTTTGCAACAGAAACTTTCATATTGCAATGTATTGCACTGATTCCAGATTTTCCTCAAATTACTTATTAACCACATTTCATACACAATTGTAACTATTTGCTACAGGTGTAAGATTAGGTAAGTAAATTCAAGGGTTAGCAAAAGTAGGTTTATAGTTGTGAGTACAGGAAACATAGTTTATTCTTGTGTTATTAATTATTGTATTATTATTATTGTTATTTCATATCTTTACTTAGATTTATCCTTTAGGTAATGATGGCTGGTAATTTAAACTACTTTTGCCCACCCCTGTATATTCATTTTGAGAGATTTTGTAAATAAAATTTTATATTCTAATAATACTTTCTATTTTATTCATCTTTTACTCTAGAATGATTATAGAAAGGAATCTACTGAAGAGGCCATCAGGCTGCAAATATTAATCGCCTAATATTTGCAGGCTGATTTGCTTGTATTTACTTTATGGTATTTTAAAATACTTTCTCTGATAGGGGAATTATCACTTCTTCTCTTTGCACTTATGACTCTCTTCTTATTAATTACAGTTGACCCTTGGACAACTATGGGGTTAGGGGCACTGACTCGCATGCTGTCAAAAATCTGTATGTATACTCCCTGTAAATTTGTGTATAGTCATCTCTCAGTACCTGCAGGGGATTGGTTCCAGTATACATACACTCCAGCAAATATCAAAATCTGCAGAAGCTCCAGTCCCTTATATGAAATGAAGTAGAACAGTGAACACAATGAGCCCTTCACATTTGCAGATTCCCATCCAGGGATAGAAAACAGTTTTTGATCCATGGTTACTTGAACCCAGGGATGCAAATCCAGGGTTATGGGGGAATGACTAGATTTGTGAAGTAAGCCAAGCAGTGAAAGACAAATACCATATGATCTCACCTATAAGTGGAACTTAATTAACAAAACATACTGGCAAGCAAAATACAGCCAGAAACATTAAAATTGACAACAAACTGTCAGTAACCAGAGGGGAGGGCAGAGGGAAATAACGTGGGAAAGGGATGTAAATGAACATGAATGAGGGACCAGTGGATGGAGCCAAAGGCGGGTGGGATTGAGGGTGGGAGGTGGGCATGGGTAGGGCAGGTGGAAGTTGTGGTGGGGAAATGGAGACAACTGTACTCGAACATCAATAAAAAAAGGGGAAAAAATCTGTGTATAAGAGGACCCAGGCAGTTCAAACTCAAGTTGTTCAAAGGTCAACCATATATTTATCACAGAGAAAGTTAATGTTAATGTCAATGTGAATTAACAAGGAAATCACAATTTCTGATTAACCTTGTCTCTTTCATCATGGAAAATAAACAGAAAAGTATACAGGAAAAGATTCTACCTGAACTGATAACCAGGAAACCCAGATTGCCTGAGCTAAAGTGCATGACTTTTTATGGATGACTTAAAGGTTTTACTCCAGTCTTGGAATTACCTAAAAATAGGTAGAAACATTATTTCAAACTTCACATCCTGCACATTCACATAGTTCTTTGAAAAATATGTCTAATTATCTTTCCTCTCCCCTTTCTTCAACATTCCTTGTATTTGTTCATTAAACAAATCATTCTTGAGAATATACTCTATTCCACACACTGTTCTAGGTGCTTGAAATACATCAGCATTAATGTACTGATTCACATCAAATGGGTAAAGATCCCTTTCTTCATGAAATTCATATTGTAATGGGGACAAGCAGACAGTAAACAATACATAACACAAGTAAGGAAACCGCATAGTTTATTGGAAGGTGATTAGTACTATAAAATCAAATAAATCAGTGTAAGGAAAAAAGGAAGTAGGGGAGTTAATAGACTGCAGTTTAAATAGTGCACTCACTACTCATTGAGAAGACATTTCATTAGAGATCTGAGGAAATGAGTATCCTTACTTTGTTGATACCCATCCAGAGTATTTTAAGCAGAACAAATAGCCGGGGCAGAGATTGGAGGTGAGGGCATTACCGGCATATTCAAGAAAGAGCAAAGTAGATGGTGCCACTGAGGTGAGTAAGCAGGTAGGAAAGGGGCAGGAAGTAAAGAAAATAATTAGATTGTGTGGGGCTTTGTAGCCACTGGAAGGACTATGGTAAGGCTGTATGGTAAGAGCAGAGATATGGTATGTTAAAGGGGTCACACTGCTGTGTTTAGAATAGAAAAAGCATGGATAGAAGCAGGAAGACAAGTTAAAAAGCTTTGCAGTTGTAAGACATGCTAAATAATCCTGCAAGACCTAAAGATCTTGAGAATAATACCACTGATCTCTTATACTTCATGGGAAAGTTCCTGGATTAACAGAAGAGGAACACAGGCTATCTGGATCACCAGAATGGCTATCAAATGAATTACAAAAGCTGGCCCAGCAGGAAGGACTTTTTGAAAAGCCTACTGAAGTGTTGAGTAAAGAGACTTACCATCTGAAGACAACACAGTAAATTCCGTTGTGGTAGGTCCCCAAGTCGGCAACTTAAGAATCTTGATCTCCACTTGACAGAAGACTCCAGCCCTCTTTGTCTAGCATACTAAGTCTCATTCTTGTATGTGGAAATAAATGTTTGGAATTTTTTTAATTTATAAAGGCGGAGATCAGGGAGGTAGAAAGAGTGGTTTTGATAACAAGTATTTCATTTGTTGATATGTGTTAAAATCATAGCTAACAGCTTTCCTGATGCATGGGATGTAGGCTATGATAGCAAGGTGAGAGCCAAGAATAATGAATCTCTGCTTCTAGTCTTTGATCTCGTAAATTGGCCATTTACATTTCTCCCAGAGGAATTCATCTAAACTATGAACTTGACCATGTCACCCTATGATGTACAATTCTTCAATGACATTCTGTGGCTTATGGAGAAAAAAATTAAGCTGTATATGTGCCCTCTGTATGCCCTTAACTTCGATGAATGTCACAGTTGTTTTCTGTCCAAATGGGATAAGAATGACTACTTAAGACTTAGGGGAAGATCAAATGTAAAAATATATATGAAAACTTTTTTCTATATTACATAAAATTTACTGATGAGTGGAAATAGGCATATTTTTGAAGTGCAGGTAAACTAGGTTCCAAAGTGTTATAAATACTTAGTAAAACACAAACAGAAATACACTTAATTCGCTAGAGACAGATTTGATTTTTTTATCATCTATCATTTTCCCAAACAATGTTCAAGCAGGTAAGTTTAGATGGAGTCTCATTGAGGGGTTAGGCATGATTATGTTCCCAACAAAATAGATTTAGAATAGATATTGGCAAAAAGGTTAATACTGTCCAGAAAAGGATCGTATGACTGAAGCATCTAAAACTGCTTGGCCGAAGCAAGTGTCACTTTATAAATTTGTTCTCTCAGTGCATCAGCTCCCCACTAAGCTGGACTCACATGCATCTATGTTATTTAGAAATAATGAATTAACAATATAAGGAGACTCGAGACATGGAAGAAGCCTTTATTAAACTTATCCCCGCTATTTTCAAGCAAAACTTCAGTCATATAATTTTATTCTAGTCTGCTAGTTGTTAAAGACATAGATGAAATTTATTTTATATGAGCACATATGAATCTATTTGCTAATTAAGAACTCATTTCCTGAAATTGTGTTATAACTCCCAAAGAGAAAAGCTGAAGAGGTCTATGTAGTCTCATTAAAAACGTGTATACTTTTATAAAATGCCTTGACCTCTCCAAGGGGGAAAAATGTTTCTCAAACAATAAATTTTTGTTTTAATATAATAAAACATCCTGCCATTCTACTAACCATGTGGTATTCATTTTAACTACCTTTTGACAAAGTGTTAATTTTTTTTAAATGCAAGTACTTATTTCCAAAGTTTTCAAAAAATCTAGGCATAAAGCTGATCAAAATCCATAGCAATGGAACAATCTCAGAAAATTTTAACCCAGCATTACTAGTGCTCTCAAAAATGGGATCTTACAGTGTTTTAAAATGCATATAAACAAAAAATTAATTACCTATTCAATTAATTAATTAAATGCATATGAACAGCTTTCTGCCCAATCACTTTATGTCGCCATCACGGACATGAGTCACGTGCAAACCTATCAAGCCAGCCAAAGTCACCAAGATGCTAGGCAGGAACAACTCTCAGAGACAGTGTACACAGGGGTATATAGAATTCATGATAGATATGAGCACTCCACCACCTGAAATGTGAAAGGCTTCATGAGGGAGGGCGACATGCTCAGCCTATTGGAATCAGAGCAAGAGACTTGGAGGCTGCACTGAATTTGCGTCTAGGTCTTGAATATCTGGGTGGACCACAAGGGCCATGAAGATGATAGTCATATGTTGATGAAACATTTATATCATATATAAAAAATAAAATGCATACAAATATACAATGTATATATAATAAAATACAACTTATTACAATTTCTAAAGATACTAATTTTGATCTTAAAAAAGGTGACACTCATGTATTTTTGCTATTTAAAATGTAACTTTTGATTTTAAAAAAAGTTATAATAGTTTAGAATATCCCAAATATTCAAAATTACATAGTTGAAAACATTGATGCATTTCTTTCAATTTTGGGGGGGTGAGTTCTGGAATGTGTTCTACTTATATTTCATAATTTTCCTCAAGCTCTGCTCTCTCATTTCCAAAAGGAATTTTTTGGAGACTTGAAATTTGTTGAGACTTGAAATTTCACAAATACCTGCTTGAAAAAAGGTACAACTTTTTCCTTTTCAAAAATAAAACCTTTTCACTGCAAATAGTCATTAAAGTAGTAAATATCCATGAAATTTGCAAACGTGCTTCACCTTAAAAAGTTTGCCACGCTATGGTTTTAAAAAGTAGAGGTTTAAGTGAAAAACTCCAGCAGTATTTGAGATTTATACTTATGCTTTTGAGCAGGCTTATTTTTCAGAGGACCCAGTGTGAGAAAAGGGGGTAAGCATGGAAGCAATAATTAACATCCAGCTGTCCTTTATATAGGATGCACACTGTCCTAGCACCAAACACCTTTTGTATCATTTATTCCTTACAATAGTCCTAAAGGTA
>PVKM010038958.1:0-13920 GCA_004027735.1 Carollia perspicillata | reverse complement strand
CCCCTTACAATTTGCATATCATACACGTATGTCCATGAGGATAAACACGTGACCTAGGCTTGAAATCATCCTGTTTCCTTTCCTTGGACCACAATTTCCAATGCTGGAGCTTTAAAAATCTTACTGTTCAAGGTAAAAGAAAAATAAACTCACAACAGAGCCTGTATGCACATATGTATGTGCAATGCCGATGGGATGCATTTTCCAGCAGGGTAATTTCTTCTCATGCTTTGTCCTCAAACTGACATTTTCCTCTCCTAGACGCAGGTGTGAATCACCATCACCATGTGCGGTCTGCCTACGAGAAGTGTGAGCTGCTTTCACATACACGAGTGCATTTACAAGAGACCACACAAAGCATGATGCTAGGTGCTTTTGCATGTGTTATCTCATTTATGTGGAAACCACAAGGCACTTTTATATGCAGTCTTGTTGTCCTGCCTAATCCCTTCATGTTACATACTTCTCTCTCACTCAGAATTCACTCTTAACATCAGGAAACACTGCGCTGCTCCTTTGAAAGCGTGCAGAGTAACAAATGGAAGTGAATGACAAAGGACAAAAAGTATCTGGGACAGAGGAAAGAGAAAACTTGAAAATAAATGTGGGTATAGCAGTGATTGTTGGGGGCAGTACAAGGTAATATTTTGCCAAATGTGGTTAGCAAACTCGAGGCTAATGCACTGAACAGAATAAAATGTTTCATTCGTATGAAAAATTCATGACCATTTATTTTTCATTAAGGCTCATCAAAAGCATCTGAAAGTATCAAAATCATCTAAGAAAAAAATATATTCTGCATAAATATTAGTATAATACCTGTTTTGATTGATTGATGGATTTCTCATTCAAGAGTTTTTAAAAGTCTACCATAGAAATATTTCAATAATAGGTTGTTGATATTTTAAGAGGGATGATTTTCCTGTTTGTTCCAAATTCTTCAGTGGTTCCCGGTGGAAAGGTATTATTTTAAACTTCAAACTCAGGCCGACAAAGCTGTTTCTGCTCTCCTCCTTAGCTAGTGACCAGCCTCAGCCCTTTCAGACCTCACCTCACACATCTGTAGCTGACGGTACTAATACATTTCTCCCTAACTGAACAGACGAAGACCCATGGTCTTCCGCCACATTTTTCTGTATTATTCCTTGTGCATATAATTATTTTTCCCTTCTTGTCCAATTAGAAAATCTCTACCTACCCTTTAAACCTCAGTTCAAACACTGCTTCCATTTTGAATCTACTTCATACCTTCAGAAGAACGAGAAAAGTCCTTCGCTCGTGCTCCTATTGTGCCGTGGGTCTATTTTAACCAATTACCTAGTGTGCAATGGCTTGAATATTTGCAAGGTGAATATGTGCAAGGCGGTCCTCCCACTACTAAAGCCTAATCCTGCGTCATGAATGCCGACTTCTTATTTTTACATCTCCAGTGTCTAATACTGTCCCTGGAATATCCTAAGTGCTGCATGAATTTTGTTGTCGTCTAAACAAATCAAGACTAGACGGATGGGTCAATTGATGAATGGATCACAGCTCTCAATAGATAAAGCAAGTGAATCTTTCTCACAAGAGAGTTGTGTAGAATGTGCAATGACTGCATTTGTTGTCAAGAATGGGTGGTCCTATGATGCATAATTTCTAAACGTTAGCATGTGGCAAATTTAGATTTCAAAATAATGAAAAGGAGAAGAGACAGTGATCAAAAGTATTTTCTCGGTCATAACGATCAGTTGTAACTGAATATGTTTTCTTAATTGTTATTGTTGACGCTATGGCAGATGTCCCCATCACCCCCTTCACCCCCTCCCCTCCGCACCCCTTCGCTCTGGACATCCCCACACTGTGGTCTGGGTCCATGGGTCATGCATGTTTGTGCTTTGGCTAATCCCTTCACCTTCTTTCATCCAGTCCCCTCCTCTGTCATCCTAGAAAAGTAAACCATTGGGTGATTACATTTTAGTTTTAAACTCCTTTAAAGTATTCTTTTTTCTATAACTGAATTGACAGCATGTCTCCTCACTAAAAGTGTTTTTAAAGAAGTATTAAGCAACATTGGTCTCTTTTCTTGAAATTAGTAATCTCGCCTAACTTGTAATAATACCGAAAATTATGGGAGGAAAGTTCATTCCAAATAATGGCAATAGACCCTGTAATCAAGGGTTTTTTTCCTGAACGTATTGGGGTGACATTGGTTAATAAATTATATAGGTTTCAGGTGTCCAATTCTGTAATATATCATCCGTGTATCAAGGTTTTCTTTTCTTTTTCCTCTGCATTTTTTCTCTCAATACAAATTTATTTTATTGCCTCTTTGGTAAAAAAAACAAAAACAAAAACAAAGTGCTCACATTTCCTATGATTCTTAGTTAATTTGCTTTGAAAAAAAATTTTTTTAAAGAACATTCCAGCTGCTTGCAATAATTACACACGGAAGACCGATGGGAAGGTCATCCTCCAACATCTGGAAATGGAGCAGGGTCTCGTTCATTGGGAAAACTTATAGATGAAGCAAAATCTGTTTTGAAAGCCGGTGTTTGACGGTAGCATGGGACCAGTGGAGGGGTGGCCAGGAGAAACCCAGAGCGAGGTGTGAGAGCTTGACACAAAAAGGGGAGAGGAGATGCCAAATCTGAACGGCTTACAAAGAGGGAAATCCATGCTGGGGGGCCAGACAAAGAGGGGGCAACTTTTAAAAAATTCTGCCCTCGCACAGGGCTCTTTCCTTCCAGAGAGATGAGGTACACCTGTAGTGATAACGACGCCTATCAGGGGCATTTGTGTCTGCCGCACAATGTCACGCTGACGTGTGGAGCATCAGTCAAGCCTGTTTCAGGGGATGCCAGGTAACGGGCACGCGCCAGTCCCGCTTCCTCAGTCCGTGACTTTGCAGGGCCCGAGACAAGCCCCAGTCCCCAGTCCCCTGCCGCGGCGTTTGTCACTCCTGGGGTGCCCTGCGCCTCCAGCCTAGCAGCTGCTGTTCAGGGATAGATCAGTGAAGCAAAACATTAGGCAGCAATGAACAATAGATCTTGAGCCACTGTTCCCGTTGTCACCCCTTTGTTCTACATTAGTGGCAGACCTCTGGGACTCATTTAGCTGTAATCATTTGTTACTGAGGGGCAACCGTCTTTCGGGCAATGAGGATGGAGTCACCTTTGAAACAAGTGCAAATGAGAACTCATTTTCTGTCACACCCTTTTAGGATTGCTTGTGATAAACAGGTGCTTACTCAGAGAGGCTGCGTGGAGTGTAGATAATATTCATCAATAACAAATGAGACATTTTGATTTCTTTCCTTTTTGTTTTCGTGTTTTGTTTTTCTCCCCAGAAAGTTCATTGATTTATCTCCTGGAATTTCTAATAAGATTTAATTCAGGAGATAAGGGATCTGGAATAAGACACAAATGCTTGAGATTTCAATGGGTATTCTGTGCAGTGATCTCCTAATAGATTTTATCGCACTTTATTTTATGTCATTTTGGCAACAACAACAAAAAATCCCTGTTTAGATTTCATGCAGTCTACTGAAATTACAAGTTTTGAGTGCAGTCTTCTAGTCCCTTAAGGTATATTGCAAACTTAATGGAAATATTTCCCCTACACTCATGCAACATCCTCTAAAGTCAACGACTTTGGTATAGTCTTTCTGATCTCAGCCTTAGAATGACAATCAGTATTTTGTGATTTCTTCTGCACCATTTCATTCATTAGATTTATAGGCCCGGTGAGTGCCACACATGGAATCTTCAATGAAAATGAAGATTAGTATTTGGCCAAGTCACCTCAAACCAGCAAATGTCTGAAGCAAATGTGTTGCCTGCATTGAACATTGATTTTTTCCTGAAAAGAGCCTCCCACAGTGAGGAAGGCTTACCTGAATCATACTCCTTTTCCCACGTGCAGTCGGAAAGTGGCTTGAAACAGGCATCAGGGAGCAGGGGCTCATTGGATCTCCACTCGGTGGTTAAATTTCACATGCACAATCCATTTTTTCTCCACAAACATCTCCTGGCTCATGGAGCAGACATTATTTTGTTTTAACCTGCTTCATTGTGCTGAATACTATCTATCTATCTATCTATCTATCTATCTATCATCTATCTATCGAGATAGATAGGGTCAGGTACAAGTAAGGCTTGTGTGGTTGGTAGGGTAATGATATGGGTGTAATAATTTATAGTTTTAATTTGAACAGTGCAACTAAAACGTCATATGGTGTGCTTGAGTGTGATATTGTTATGTTATAGAATTATGTGCTTATGATTTTGTAATAAAAGGGGTGTTATCTGTGCTGGGCCCCATATGTATTCACCAATTTAAGTGTGCAATCGGATGAGTTTTGACAAAAGTAAACAGCAGTGTACCCAGTACCACAACTATGATATGGAGACCATTTTCCTCATCCCATCAGGTCTGATCCTGCCCCTTTTGCAAAATGTCTCATCCTTCCCACCATCCCTCGGGCACTGAAATGTACTACCCTTCATTATATTGCTACAGTTTTACCTGTTTTAGAATTTCATTTACATGGAATCGTGCAGCATGTAGTATTTATGTCTGGGTTTGTCCACTTAGTATCGTACCTTTGATATTCATCCGTGCAGTCACACATCTCAGTAGTTCCTTTGCGTTTACTGCTGAACAGGATTCTTTGGCATGGATATACCAAATATTGATATCCATTTGCCAGTTAATGAAAATTTGGATAGCATTCGGGTTTTACCTATTATAGAGAAAGTTGCTATGAATATTTAAATACCAGTCTCCATAGGTTTTTGCATCTCTTGGGTAACTACCTAGGTGTTGAATTGCTCCTATGTTGCTGCAGTTTTTTTTTTTTTTTATCCTCACTGGCAATACATGAGAGCTTCAATTGCTCTGTGGTCTTGCCAGAGCTCAACATTGTTAAGTCTTCAGTTTTAGACTTTCTAAAGGGTATATATTACTATCCCATTGTAATCTTCATTTGCATTTCAAAGTGACTAATGATACTTTTCCTTTGTTGATGGTTTTATTTGCCCTTTGATATAGTCTGATAAAGTGTCTCTTCAAATCTTCGACCCTTTTATTTATTTATTTATTTATTTACAAAATCAGATGTTTTATTATTATCGACTTATAAGTGCTATTAAGAATTCTGGATACGAGTTCTTTATGGGATATATGTATCTTCTGCTCTTATTGTCTCTGTTTATGGTTTGCATTTTTATTTTCCTAAAGTGTCTTTTGAAGAACAAAACTTTTCAATCTTGTTGAATTTGGCATATCATTTTTTATACTTCATGCTTTATTTTCCTATTTTAAAACATTTTTCCTAACTTAAGATCATTTGAGTTTTCTCCTTTGTTTTCTTTTTGAAGTTCTATAGTCTTCACAGTAGCAATTAAGTTTAAGATCCTCTTTGAGATCACGTTACAGGAGGAGGGAAGGGTTGAGGTTTTCCTTTTTTGCATATTGATATTCAAATGTTAACAGCACCATTGTTGAAATGATTATTTCTTCCCATTGAATTGTCTTTGCACCTTTGTTGAAAATTAATTGACTATGAATGTGGGTCTATTTTTGAGCTCTATTCTGTTATTATCTGTGTGTCTATCTTAATGCTAATAGCTTGCTACTAACAGTGCTTTAACTTTATAGTATGTTGTGTTATCAGATAGTGAAAGTCTTGAAATATTAGAATCAGCCCATTAATTTTGATATAAAATCATTTTGCTGAGGATATTGACTGCAATTCAGTTAACTCATTAGCTAAATTTGGGGAAAATGGACATCTTAAAATATCAAAACCTCTTATCATGAATCTTCTGAATTATTTAGGTCTACTTCAATTTTGCTCAGGAATGTTTTGTAATTTTCAGTGTATAATTTTTTTTGGGGGGGTAAAATTTCCCCTAATTTATCAAGGCATTCTAAATAGTATTATTTTAATTTTAATTTTAATTAGTTACCTGGTAGTATAATAAAATGGATTGACTTTTGTCACTTTAAAAATACTCATGAAACCTTACTAAAAAATAACAGATTATGATCAAGTGAATGTTAATCTACTTGTCCTTCCTAGGATAAAATTTACAATTCATTCATTTATAATCTGTGTTTTTTCATATACTACTGGATTTGGTCTGCTTATATGTTGTTAAGGATTCTTCTTTTGTATTCACAAGTTATATTAGTTCAAAGTTTCCTTGAAATTACATTGCCTAATCTTGGCATCAGAGTGCTGCTGCTATTATAAAAATGATTGAAAAAATGTATCCTCTTTTTCTGTATTCTGGAAGAGTTCGTGTAGAATATGTACTAATATTTCTTATATATGTAGTAGATTTGCTAATGAAGCCTTCTGGGAGAACTTTTATTTGTGAGAAGTTGTGAGTAGGGATTTAATTCATTCAACAGATACAGGGTTATTCAGGTTATTTCTTCCTGAGTGAGGTTTTATAGTTTGTGTCTTTGAAGAAATTTTCTATTTCATCTGAATTGTTGAATTTGTTAGCACGCTTTTAGTTGTAGAATTTCTCTTGTTATCCCTTAGCATCTGTGGAATCTTTGGTCATGTTTTCACTTTTGTTTCTGATATTGGTAATGTGCGACTTCCTCTTAAATTGACTTGTATTATGGTTCAAAATATGGTCTATTTTGATGAATGTTCTAGGTGCAATTGGAACGAATGTGTGTTTTTGCATTTGTGATGCCATGCTTTTTAAATGTCAGGTCAATTTGATAGAGTTGATGAAGAGTTCTGAGATCCTTACTGACTCTATGTTATTTCTTTTAATGATTGAGAGAGGAGTGTTGAAATCTCCACTTAAAATTCTGCGTTTGCCTCTTTTTTTCAGTTCCCACATTTTGCCTTCTGTATTTTGAAGCTCTGTTATTATATACTTACCAAGTTAGGCTTGTCCTGTTTTCTTGGTGAATAAACTGTTTCTTTTATTATGAAATAACACTATTTTTGGTAATATTTCTTGTTCGGAAACCTACTTTGTCTGATATTGATATAGACACTCCAACCTTTTCTCTTATTCATATTTGCAATGGCGTAGCTTTTTCGTCCTTTTACTAATTTATGTTAAACATTTGTGTTTAAATTGGTTTGAAGCGGCTGTTTTTAAATATATGGCTCAATCTTGGTATCTTAAATCCAGTCTGATCATCTCTGTCTTTTAATCTAACCATTTACATTTAATATTCTTATGAGTCGATTTTAAATTTATTATCCTGCTGCATGTTTTCTACTTTTTCCCCCTCTCTTCTTTGTTTCCAAAAGGAAGAAGGGAAATAGACTATTTTTCTCCCTTTTTGAGAACTGGTAGGATATAGTTTATTTTTTCTAGTTTTCTGACTTTTGAATAAAGCTATTTTGTTTATTTTATGTCTAGTGGTTTCTCTAGCATTCCCAATGTACATCTTAACTCACTGCAACTTCCCTTCAGATAATACTGCACCACCGGTATAGAGAGTACAAACCTAACAGAGTCTACGTACGTTCCAGCGTTGACTCATAAGCTCCCACGAGCTCTCATTCTGGGTAAGGCTCTCCTAGTCCAGGTTTTGCATTCCCACAGCAGCCCTCTCTGCCTCGTGACCTCAGTGAGACCTCTGGACCTCGTATAGGTTCACCTTCCTATGCTTCGTCCTGTAAATTCTCCCCTGACGCTGGTTGGTGCAGTGGTAGGACTTTCCTCTTTATTTTCATTCCCCAAGTGGCTGTTGTCTGATGCTGCCTGTCACACAATATCTAAAAAATCTGTTTCATCTATTGTACTAACGATGTATCTAGCTTTTGTAAGTTTGATGTTCTAACATCTGCTGTGCATGTATAGGTTGGGTGTGCCTTGTTATAGACAACCTGACGACATACTTGAATCACCGTGCTTTGATCTCAGCCTTTCTTGTCACCCGCTGCCCCTCTTGAGAGGAGATCTTCTCCCAGAAGCACACTTTTCAAATACAAACCAAACAGTAGAGGTAACACTCCAACCACCCAATGAGTTGGGCTCTGGCCCTCTGAGCCATTATCTACCTGCCCTAATCACCCAGGGTCCTGAACCAGATAACCAGGAGCAGCCCGTAGGCCCCAGAGCCCACTGAAGTTATTCAAATGAGCCAATTCTAAGTCTGCTTACACCACACCACCTCTTCCTGCCTGCAGAAGTCACAAGGAAGGCCTGTGCCCACAGTTTCTCCTCTTCTGCCCCTTCCTGACTCTGGTGCTTCTCTGTGTCCCCCAACCTCCATGACATGACATGACCCCTCTTCGTGGGGAGTGTGGTGAGCAAACAATCTCTCCATTGGTGATTATCTACTGATCGGATGACTCTATTTTGAATTTTCTCTTAGCACACTGTACTTTAAAACATGCATTTTTTTTAGTTCTGTGGCTTCCAAGGTGGGAAAGTAAATTGGGTTACTCCATCATGGCGGGAAGATAGAAAAGGGACTACTCTTCACTGACTTTCAGTTCAGAAAAATTGTTCTGAGAGGATTTGTCAACTAGCAAAGTCATACAACCATTGACCATTCACCTATTAAATCAATGTATTTGCTAAGAGTTCTTATTTATTTTTCATTTCATTATTTCTATTATTTTTTAAAAATTTTACAGAGAGAGGAAAGGAGGGAGGAAAAAAGAGAGAGAAATGTGAGAGAGAAACATTGATTGGTTGCCTCCCAGACACCCTGGCCGGGAATCAAACCCACAACCCAGGCACGTGTCCTGACCAGGAATCTAATCAGCAACCTTTCAGTGTGTGGGATGATGGCCAACCAACCAAGCCATACCTTCCAGGGTATGTTGGGAGTTTTCATTAAAAATATTTATTTATTACAGGTTAGATTATATTACTGTATTAGTTTCCTGAGACTGCTGTGACTGATTACCACGAACTCATGATTTAAAACAACCCACATTTATTCTCTTAGGGTTCTGGAGACCAAAAGTCAGAAATTAGTCTCACTGGGCCAACATCTGGCTGTGGGCAGGGCCACAGTCCCTAAGGAGCCTCTGAGGGGGAATCACTTATTTTTCTCTTAGAAAATCACTTCCCTTTGTCTTCTGGTTGTAGTTGTTCTTTGGCTTGTGGTTGCATCCCCTCAGTCTTAAGGCTAGCATTTGCAATTTTCTCTGTATCCTCTCTTCATACAGCCTTCTCCTCTGCACACACATCAAATTTCCCTCTGGCTCTTTCTTGTAAGGACACTTCTAACTGCGGTTATGTCTTACCCTGCTAATCAAGGGTGATCTCCCCAACCCAGGTTCCTTAACTTAATTACATTTAAAAGGTCCTGTTATTGTCATGTAAGGTAACATTCACAGGTTTGAGGGATTAGAACATGGATGTCTTTGGGACCATTCATTTTTCAGCCCAGCATCATTGTCCTGTTTTTACATTTTGTTTTGTTTTGGCCCACATTTCATCTTGCCCATTGTGACAATGAACAATAAAATAAACTTTTTGTCTCTCTGAATAGACATAATGCTAAGTAAGTAAGTCTCTGGAGGTTTGAGAACAAGATAACAGCTGAATATGTTAATAGTTTCCCAATAGACTAGAATAAAATAAAATTCAATTCTCTTTACCATCCATTTCCTAGTTTTCTGTATTTCAAGTTTGCTATTCCCTGTCTTTGGCTCTTCGAGTTGTGTGGGGAGGAGCCACATTGTTTAATAACAATGACAACAATAGAACATAGTTTCCTCTAAAATGTGGAGGAGACAACATGAAGGGTAAAAATCACTGAGTAAATAAAACTATATGCAAAAATCTATGCTGACTTTATAAATTTTCAGTAAGTGAGAGGCTAGTACAAAGTCAGCACTTAATAAACATATACTGAAGGAAAAAAAGGAATGCATCAATGAATGAATGAATGAATGAACAACCAAAGTGAATTATTGTTCCCTATAAAGTAAGAACATCACCTGTCATTCACAGGCACATATGAGCAATTACAATACAAATACTTTCCTAAAGCTGTAATTCTAGGATTTGATTATAAAATTTTCATGGTAAACTCAAGATTTACTTGCAAAATTTTCAAAGTAACTACAAATTGATGTGATTTACTTTAAAAAGTGAGCATTTTGGAAGAGAATGAAATGCTACCCAAATAACATTTGGTTTTCTTTCAATAACATTATGGCCATATGCAGAATTATATAGCATTCCGAATAAATTTAATTATCCTCACTGAATTTCTAACATAGTCATGTACCTTTCGTACATTTTGACATCCGTATGTTCTAGGAACCAGAAAAGATAAACCCCGATATGACGTAACTAGTCGATTCGTGTTGGGAATTATAACGTGATGACAACCTCTCACTTGACTTTGTTTGGGGACAAGACTTTGGGGTAGGTTTTGGGACTGATCTCTAGGTCCCACCCAGACACGGATTGGGTAAATGAACCCGTTAGCTTTTGTGTCAGTCTATATCATGTGGCCCCCAAGCCTGACATATCTCAGAGGGCTGCTTCTAAAACAAGCGGGGATTAATGCATTTTCTGACTCATAAGGAATCAAGTTTGGTGTTTCTGTGTCCTAGGAATATTGCACAATACCTTAAACATAGTGGGAATGCAATATATGTTTAGTGGGGATACTCCTAAGTGTTATGCAAATAAAAGCTATGATTTTTTACCCATTCCAATGCAGATTGAAAGCAATAACAGCAACAAAAACCCTGCATCTCTCTAAATTTCTTCCACCACAGGCAGATATGGGAGCTGGACTTCAAAAAAAAAAAAAATCCAAATAAATAAATAAATAAAGCAAAAGCCATGGATAGATCCAATGGATTCCCTAGTGTGGAAATCCACTCAGGGATCACGAGAGAGGAGAGCGAAAAGTCTGAACCTTTGATGAGAAAGAAAACAGGAGCCAGAATGTGGTAGGCTGGATGCAGCTATGAAACGAAAAAGGCAGGAGCCCATGTTATAAACGGCATATGAGAACAGAAGCCAGAAATCAGATCAAAACGGACTAAAACAGAAGCAAAAAGTCGCAGCCATGAAGGATGGCTGTTGAAGCCTGACAGAATTAAGAGGCTGGTTATGGCTAATCTGAAGGGGCTAGGGGGTGTGGCATTTCCGGCTGATGTCATAGATTACCACCACCCAGGGAAACCTGTCTAGCCAAATTAGCCTTTGAAATATTAGAGCCATTAGGGGTTCAGAGAGAAGTAAAGTATGTATTCCTTTCAAACCTCAAATAGTCACAGGATAAAATGGTTGGCAGGGCAGTATTATAAAAGAAAGTAATAGTGTTAACAGGGGTATCTCTCCCCACTCCCACCCTGCAATCTCCTTTACAACTCGAAAGAGGTAGCTCCTGTAGAGACATTCTGAGTGGCAGGTTTTGTGGTGCTATTGTGGATGTGGAAAAGAAAAATAAAATAAAATAAACCTGCTGCCAATTCACATAATGTTTGGTTAGTGTGTGATGGCCATGCAGGTGAGCAAAGTGTGCGGGTTCGATATGCTACCCTGTTGTTACGGAAACTAGGATATGGGCTAAATTTGTTTTCTTCACCACATGGATTTCACATTTGTTTCTTTGTAGGATGCGTTAAAATAAAGTCCTAGTGCAGGAACTTGTATTGTGTGCTCGTCCCGAAGGGAACAACTTACCCAGAAAATGAGCAGTTTCCAAATTTAACAAATGACTGGCTGTGACTGGGCTGTATTTCCAAAAATGAAGATGTCAAAAAGTTTTAATACTCAATTACTGAAAGAACAGAACCTATTTCATAATCTTAAAAAATGACTTCATTTCCAGGGAGCATGAAAAAAATCTAGAAGAATGTGTGGGACATGCATGTATATGTGTGTGCATATATGTGTTTGTGTACATGCATGCATGGAAAAGCATTTTATTTCGTTTTCCATGGTTAGATGACTTCTACCACACTAAAGCCTTCTTTTGTTTTCTCTTATGGATTAGTAAGGGAGGGAGAAAATCATTGTCACCATGTTAGTTACTGTACTTGGGAAGGAGCTAGTAAACATCTAAAAACTTGTGTTGGGGTTATTTATACGTCTTCACAGAGTTGATGACCATCGATATTTTGAAAGTCGTAGAGAGTCTGCAAGGGGATGAAACTACCATCATGAGTTTTCCTGGGTGGAGTGCGCAGGTAGGCAAGCAAAGCCTTTTGTTGGGATAAAACACATGCTATAGGATTTCAAAGTTCAGCCACCTACAGGATAAGCAAAACCAAATGGTTTTCAATACGGAGAGCAGCTAGACCTAAGTCTTGAAAAACGGGAAAGACATTTTTTGTGACATGGTTCAATGATATCATTCGCATAGTGTTTAACCTAAAATAAAGAGCAGAGCCAATTAGGCAAATCCAGATTGTGAGTCATTCTGTTAAAACAACAACAAGAAAAAAAAACTGTCCCAAAATGTTTAAAATTGTCAATACTGTTAGAAACACAAACAGAACCAAAAGGGTGAAGATGGAATATTTTCCCTTAAAGACAAACAAAAAGAATCGGTGAGTCTTGATTGAATCCTGGAATGGGGGGGAACATTTGGGGGCAATTAAAGGCATTTGAGTATAAATTGAATATTAAATAATAATATTAAAACAAGTAGGTTCGGGATAGTCTCAGTTTTAAATCTCCCAAGATGAGAACCCGAGACAGCAGTCTGTGTGTGGACAGTTTATTTCAAAGTGACCCCAGGGGAGAAAGGAAGTGGAGAGGGTGGGAGAGAGGCTAGAGCTCTGATATAAACGGTACCGCCTGCATGGAGCTGTTTACTCTAGGCATCTGGGGAACTGTTCTAGGAATTAGTTGCAGAGCTGTGTAGAACACACTCCGGAAACGTAACTGAAAGGCAAGGGTCTGGGAATCGCATCCACTTGTTCATGACCTCTATGGGCTGAGAGGATCTCCTTGGGGGTGCTCTGTCTCCTGCATTCCCAAGAGGCAAGTGTGTAGATGGATGGTGAGATGCTGAGCTCTCAGTGTAAGCGTGGACCATCCACTGCAATAGTGACTGAAATATAAACTCAGTTGGCAGGTCTAATAATATTGTGGCAAGGTAAGAGAATGACTTGTTTTCGTGAAATAAATATAGACTTATTTAAACATGGAGTGTCAAAACATCCATCACTTTAAAGAAGTGAGAAAAGAAAGTTAAAACTAATAAGGTAAAGTTTTTGTACCGTTCTATCAACCTCAACGTCTGTTTAGAATTATTCAAAATCAAACATGCGGGAAAAAAGAAAGAATAGGACTTTAATAAATGAACTTGAAATAATAGAGGGTATTCTTGGTTCAAGAAAGCCTACGCATGAAAAGATGGGAACCTGAAAAGTCAAAAACATAAGATGGGTGGATGGAATATTTGGTTTATCAGTTTGAAATTAAAGGAGAATTTCAAATTTGTTTTGTAACTGATGGTAAGTACTAGGAATATGACGAAGGACAGAAATTGGGTGTGAATGATACTGGATATGCTCTCTCTCTACTTGTGCTGGTCAAAGTCAGAGGTTCATTTGTAGTACCGAAACACAGTGGAAGCTACTGGAATATTAAAAAGGTAAGGAATTAAAACCATGAACTTGGATAGTATTAGCAGTTTAAAAAAAAACCTGAGATGAAAGTTAATATGGAAATATTGATGGCTTCTATCTAATTGGATTCCACATTGATCAAAGAAAAGGAATCCATGGTAGCTAAACTTTGCAATATTTTAGTCTTTGTGCTCTCTAGCTCCACTAGAGACTAAATTGGTGATCAAAAATTAATAAAGAAATAAGGTATACCTTGGATAATAAGGAATTTTACAGCTTCAAGAAACAGAGAAAAAGGGATTTCTGGGGAGAGGATAAAGTCAATGAGGTGTTAAGTTTTATATTGTTTGTAGGGTGATGTCCATTCCTTTTCACTTATTTTAGGGTTGGGA
>PVKM010038957.1:0-13928 GCA_004027735.1 Carollia perspicillata | reverse complement strand
ACACACACACACACACACACACACACACACACACACACACACACTCCAGTCATTTTCTCCATGGTAAGAAAAGATGCAACCGAAAAGCTCAGGTACATTGGCATGTCCCACATTGTAGCAAGAGTCACCTTTGGTCCGTGAGACCTTGGTGCTGTAGTGGGAGAAAATATTCAGGCTCCTTATTCCTTTGGATTCTTTTCCCCTTTTGACCTGCCTTGCAAAGTTTGCAATTAGAAATGACTTAGGGGTGTGTAACCTTTTGGCGTCTTTGGGCCGCACTGGAAGTAGAGTGGTCTTGGGCCGCATATTACATACGGAAACACTAATGAAAACTGATGAGCAAAAGGAAGGCCCGTGCATAATTTATGATTTTGTGTGAGGCCACACTTATAGTCATCCTGGGCCATGGGTTGCACACCCATGCAGAGTAACTATTCTCAACTATCATGATTCAATTACACAGGAGATGAAGTTCATGCCATTGAATCTACAAATGAGTAAAGGTAGCCACCTCTTCTCCCAGCAGCTTCTTAGCCCTAAATGCAGTTGTGTGAACTATAATCAGTATTTTCCAGCTCCTGTCACCAGCAATATTGAATCCCATCTCCTGCCTAAGCAAAAAAAAAAAAAAAAAAAAAAGCTCTAAACTTGGCACATGTATCTTTATATTGTAATCATATGCTTCCTTATGTATCTTTCCCACCTTAAAGGTCCTGAATGAAGGGACTGTGTTTTGTTAACTATTATATCCCCACGGCCAAACTCAATTTTTGGCCCTGATTAGATGATCAGGAGATCATCTTGTATTATTACAATAATGCATAAGTGAACTGATTAATTTACCACACGAATAAGAACAGTATGACTGTTAAAAATCTTGTTATTTTTTTTCTCTTTCCTTTTTTAAATGTCTCAGATTCTAAAGTAGTAACTGGCAAAGAATCATATATATTTTGTTTAAATTTCAAGTTGTTGCTCAGTGTTTTGTCTATAGATATTTACACACATCACAGCCTTCCAATAATATGTACTGGGCCTCCACCGCAATCATCTTATAGCTTAAATTGCCTAAGAAAGTTAAGTTAGAGCATGATTCTTATAGAACGTCAGGAAACACAGCATCATTTTACCTTGGAAACCTATTTTTTAAACTTTTCATAAAGTAAATAGCAAAGAGTTTCCTGAGGGATTAAGTTGCTTTTATAAGGATGAAGAGAATATGGGTATTAGAGCATCTTCAACTCAAGGTGATAGTCTGTTTACTAGGTGCCATATTTAGCATCACACCATGCTGAAAACTTCTGTTTCACAGGGTTCTTCTGTTTGGATTTTTTCTTCTCTCTCCTGGCAGGAAGCAGATACCAGAAACTGCTCAGGAGTCTTATATGTTGGCTAGAAACTGTGAAATTAAGATGTCTATAGATTTTTTTTTAATTTCACCTAATGACTTTTATTTTTATTTTTTATTTCTTTGTGTGTATGTGTGTCTTAATGAACGGAAATATGGTTTTCATGGTTCTCCAACCTGGAAGTCCAAGGTGAAGGTGTCGGCAGGCTTAGTTTCTACTGAAACTTAATTGTTTTTCCTTAGCTTATAGATGTCTATCTTTGCATGATATACTTTCTGTACCTAGGTGTGTCCAAATTTCATGTTGTTTCATGTCGTTGTGAGGGGGCAACTCATATTGGACTAGGCCCACCTTAATGACCTCATTTTAACTAAATCACCTCTTTACAGACTCTATTCCCAAATACAGTCACATTATAAGATACTAGAGGTTAGAACTTCAACAAACAAATTTTGACACAACACCGTTCAGTTCATAACACACATTAATGTTGATACTAATTCTTTAGCTAGGTAAAATTTTACCCAAATTTTTGTGTTGTTTTTCAACTAGTGACTTTTAGAAGTGATTTATTTGAGGTTTTTTCTCAGTAAATGATTCTGTTCTTCCTGGATTCTGAGCCAACAGAATACCATGGTTACGGTTAAAACTATTCAATTATCAATTAACCTTCTATCAATCTAATAAAGAGTTAATGGGCTAATTGTCCATTTCCCTTTCAGACTAAATTGAGTGTTTCTGTTTCCTTCAGTATTGGGGCTCTCTTTAAAGTCTGGATATTATTCAGATTATCATGATACCCATAATTCACTTCAGGAAAAGAAAACCAGAGTTAATTTTGCAGTGAATATGTTTTATTCTTGTGGGGTGAAAATAGAATGTCTGTTACTGCTTAGAAAAAAGCTGCTTAAGTAGCACAGTGCTTTATGAAGTTCAACACACTTTTTGAATAAATAAAGAAATGAATAAACATTGAAATAATTGGCTTTTCTCTTTAGATGTTTTACTACTTGCCCTCCTGGTTGCTTGCTCTGATTATTTATTTCCCTTTCAAAAATAAAATGTGATATTTGGATCATCAGAAAACATAGACTAATTTATAGAATTTAGATGCCTACATTATCCTATGAATTATATATAAGGAAAAAGTGTTCATCTTGGTCTTCATTTCTTTCATCCACATCCTCTGATTTTCAAAGTGGACTTTGTTATTAGACTGAGTCTGTCTGCAGTTTTTCTAACCACAGGAAGGAAGCTCTGTAGGCCATTGTAATATCTGAGCTTCAGTAATTTCCTTTATTAAATGGAGATAATTACACCCAAATCGAGAGCTAGTGTGAGAGTTAAATAGAATTAAATCAGAAATGTATTCCTGTAAACAGTATGAATGTGTATGTCTGTCGAGTCAGCTCTGACTACTGACGACTCGACGAATGGGTGATGTCCACGATGCCCTGTCTAAGCAGCCCTGCTTACCTCCAACAAACAGCTGTCTGTGGCTCTGTGGGGGAATAAAGGCATCTTGTGTTCCGTCATCCTGTTTTGTTGCTGCCTTCTATTTTTCCCAGCACTATTTTCTTTTCCAGAAAACCCCACCTTCTTCTAACACGCCCACAGTAGGACAAATTTAGGTGTGTCATTTTTGCCTCCAGAGATGTTTCGGGCTTAAGTGGCTCTAGGACCTGACTGTTTATCTTTCTGGTGGTCTCCTCATATAGCTCTTCTCCAATGCTGTATTTTAAACGAGTCGTCTTTTTTCCCATCAGTCACCTTCATCGTTCAGCTTTTGCATGCCTACGTAGTAAATGGGAACCTGGGGGTATGGAGGATCTTAGCCTTGGCCTCTAATCTTTGTGCTTGGTGAAGTTCTGTAATTCTTCCACGGCTGCCCTCCTGAATCTTCTGAACCTGCTGTTGATCTTTTGGCTGCAATCCTTGCGTTTGAATTACTGAACCAAGGTAAGCCAAATGTTTAACATTTTCGATATCTTCATTGTCCACATTAAAGGTATGTATTTCTTCTGTAGTCAGATTTTTGTCTTTTTGCTGTTCAAATGCAGTTGCTTTGGCACTTCTTTCACTTTCATCAGAAATTGGTTCCAATCACTGCTACTTTCTGCCAACAGGATGGGGCCATCGGCATATCTTAAGTTACCGATATTTCTCCCACCAATTTTTACTCCTTCTTCCTCTGAGTCTAGCCCAGTTTTAATGTCATATGTTCTGCATACAAATTAAACAAATAGAGAGATAAAAATGTACTGTGGCCAACACCTTTGGCCACTGGAAACCTTTCTGTCTCTCCATATTCTGTCTCAACCGGGGCTTCCTGTCAACAGTCCAGGTTATGCAATAGAACTATCAATTACTAAACACGCCCACTTCTCTCAGAGCGACCCGTAGTTTTCCATGATCCATGCAGGCAAAGGCTTTGCTATAGTCTACAAACCTAGACTACCTTCATTTGAAGTCCTTTGGAGCACTCCAGGGAGTGTTCCCAGTTAGATCGCGAGTACATCTTCCTTTTCTGAACCCAGCCTGAACACCCAGTGTTTCTTGCCCCTCATCAGGTGGAGCCTTCTTGCACGACCCTGAGCATCACTTTACTCGTGTGGGAAATTAGAGCAGCAGTCCAGTAGTTACTGCAGTCACTGGCATCTCCTTTGTTGAGGATCGGGATGCATATTATACATTTCTGGTCTATAGGCCATTTTGCATTCATACAGATAGTACACACAAATAGTACAAATGTTATAGTCATATGAATATGAATGCTCAGTAGTGAATATTTATTATTCACTTTCATATTGATATAATTTCACTTAAAATGGATTAGTTTTAGATAATTAGCTTTCTTATAATCTCCATAATTCTTTAATAGAGAGTAGAACTTTTCAAAATGTTTTTCCTCTCTAAATGAAGAGACTACCTCAATTACAATAGATTTATGGATTTGCTAGTGTGTACAGCTTGCACGGCAATCCTTGGCTTGGCTGATTGGCTCCATTTGGAGTTAGTGTCTTTTCTTCTGGCCAGAGGAATTAGTGAGATGGATTTGGTGCCTGCTGCACGGTGGTTCATCCTGAGCCCATCAATAATGTGTTAGGGACTTTGTATATGTTTTCCATAAAGAGTGCTTTCAGCTGGTAATTCAGCCAATAGCCCTGTCCATTGTGACAGTTTCTGTTTGTGGCTTAAATTACCCCCATACGAATGTTGGCTTCAAGTATTATGCTTGTCTCCAAGAACGACATTACTGTTTAGTCCAGTCTCCCAGCAGAGAAAAAGGGAAAGTAGGTATAAATTTTTCTCTGTTAACACATCCCAAGTCCATCTCTTCTCACTAAGGGACCAAGTTTGACTGCTACATATCTGTCGTATGATGAAATTTAAAAAAATGTTCTATATCTAAGGTGTAATTTCAAAGTATATATTTTTTTCTTATATATCACAATCCCACTTACATAAATTTAATTATCCTTTCCAGGAGGTATAACTTCTGATTACTTCTTTGCTTTGAAACATAGTGAAGAGTATGGACATTGAAGACAGAAGTTCTAAGATTCAGATTAGTTCTCCACTACAGAATATGCGTAAACACACAAATACACACAAAGGGTGTTTAGAATCTGTATTAACTTCTAACAATGTGATGCCTGATCTCTGAGAGTTTAGGTAATTGTTCTAAAACATCTCAGATACCTACGTCATACATTTTGCTTTAATATGAAGGAGGGAAATAAATATAAAACATACTTTTCCATTTTCAAAATACAATAGAAAATGGTGACATCAATTTGAAGTACAAAGAATTATTTCAGCCATGTTCCAAGGACAGGTTGGTAACAAAAAAGCCAGTAGACAGACAACCCAGAATCCAAAATGCATGTGGCTTTGGTCAGGCAGCTGAGTTGCTTAGAGCATTTTCCCAATGCACCGAGGCTGTGAGTTCAATCCCCAGTCAAGGCACATATAAGAAGCAACGAATAAATGCATAAATAAGTAGAACAACAAATAAATGCTTTTCTCTCTCTCTCTCTCTCTCTTTCTCTCCTTTTCTCCCTCCCTCTCTCTAAAATCAATACATTTAAAAAATGTATATGGAGATTGTTAGGCACTCCTGAGAGTTTAGGCATTCTTATAGTGATTATTTTTCTTGGTTTTTGATTTGTCACAAGATAGATACATTACCATAGTTTTTACCTCAATATAATAATTATATCTCCTTTTTCCTTTTTTCCCTCTGTGGAATAAGACTCAGCAATGGGAGCAGTCAGTCAAGGGAAAATAGATATTCAGAGCTTGAAGAGACTCATCCTTTAAGTGAAGACTTGTCAGAATAGCAAAGTGGATTTAAAGGGTAATTGATCAAAGCCATGAACTAGAAGGCAGGTCCACATTCAGAAGGGCCTTCTAAAAAGGACAATCCAGATTCCAATACTGTTTTAGCAAAGGGCTCAGTAAGAGTTAGTTCCTAGACTGTGTGAAAGGTCCAAAGGGCAAGGAGACCCAAGGAGAGAGCTGTCAGATTCAGTGAAGACAGAGAGCAGGCAGCAAGAATGGAATTCCTCAACTGGAAATGAGGGATGATAATGGCCACATTGTGAGATTTTTGTAAGTGGAGAAATTATACGATGACATGATCGTATTCCTCCACAATGCCATACGACCTGACATCTATAAGCATATAAAGATATACAAATATACATGATATTGATGTGTGTGTGTTTGCGTTTCCTATCTCTGTAAAACAAACTTTAGATGAGAAGGCCCTCTGTATGCTTTGCTCTTGTTCTTGAGGAGAGAGGTCCCTAACATTATAACATTCTTTCTCTAAATCTGGATCCTGCTGGTCTCCTTCATAGCCCCAGAATGAAACTGGAATGGCAAGCGCCTCTTCTCCGGGGTGAATTGAACAAAAGACGATGTGCCTGGGAATACAGATTTCTCTGGTTGTAAGTGTCAGTGAAGGGGGATGGCCTTGCTAGAAAAAAGCTAATGGGCTTCTTTTTTTCCTCTTTCTTCAGTCTCATTTTAATCCCTTCTTCTCTGACCAGGCTTTTTTCAGGCCTTTTTCAGTCAACAAACTGAGGTAGCACATTGTTCTTGAGACATAACTCCATCAATTTTTCTATGTTTAAAAAGTGTGGATCCACCTCCTCCACTCAGAGGTCCTGGAAATCTGGATGGGATTTTTCAAAGGAATGATTGCTGAAACACCAAGGGCATATGAAAACATGCATCATCTGATAAAAACATATAATTTTATGGTAGCCAGAGTCTTCTCTCTAATTTCCCCAGTGTCTCTTCACAGACCACTTTGATTGGTTCCTTTGATGGAGTATTTGGCTTTTAGTTATTTCTCATTATTTCAAACTCATGTGAGATGATTTCTGAATGAGATCATCATGGCGTGAGCCTGAAATAAATTCTGGTTATACCGACTTTCAGGACTGGAAAACTGTGGGTTCCTTAATACCGTCTAGTAACTAACTACCTTTAGGAATGGTCTCTGGGAATTGGGCCTCAGGCGAGCTTGACTAGAACTGTATAAGGCCACACACTTCCAACCTCTTGGTGAAAAATTCAATCACTCCACAGAACAGCTTCTTGGATACTCTCTGAGTGTATAAGGGATCTAACCTTTTTAGCTCCTGAAATTAACACCATGCCACCAATCTCTCAGGATCCCCGTGGTGACAAATTGTTTCTCTGGTGACCACCAAAGGGTGTCTCTTTTCTCCACATCACTTTACTATAATTATTCCCTTTAATATATGACACTGCTAGTCTCAGAACTACATAATAAGCCATTTCTCACATAATCTCTAGTCTTCCAAAGCAAGTCCTTTATCATAACAATGAAAGCCTGTTCAGTTTGAATTCGTAGTTTTCACTAAAGACAATTTCTGTTCTAAAGCTTTCTTTGTCTCTACCGCCTCAATAACAATGTAACTGTTCAAGTGGATTGGACTGAGTTGCTTCTTTCTCTTTATTCCCTGTGAGTTTGTTCTCATTGAATCAGGAAAAATCTTCAAGGTAAAGCTTGACCATCAATATTCTTATAGGAAAATGCCTACTGGAAGTCTTTGCCAGAGTTGACTGCCTCCTCATAAAAGGAGTTGACTGTCCCCAAGTAACAAAGAATCTTTCTATCATTCCTGTATATCTATATATCTATGTATATCTTTTATCATTTTGTTTATTTTTGGTTCTGAGTAAGTGGGGTTCTAATGTTTATTATTTGGGGGATTACAGGGGAAAAATACTGATCATTTCAAAGAGCTAATCTCCTAGCTGCTCTCGAGAGGCAGGTGCAGAAATGAGAGTATCTGTGTGGAACTTTAAAAGGAATACCTTTGAGTCAAACCTATTAGTTCCTTAAGTTGTCACAGGAAAAAAAAAACTCTGTCAAATTATTTTTGACATTCCTACAGTTTACTTTTATAATTAGTGCTGCTATTTTCAGGTAGCTGAATTAGGTCCATTTCAGAGTATTTTACTCTTACAGAACGTGAGCGATTACAGGAGAAACCAGCTAGGAAGAAGACTTATAATTGGATAAAAAATTTAAAAGAGTGAATTAATTATTGGGAACTATAATTAATCAGGGTTATTCTTCTCAAGGTTAGCACTTTAAAACGTATTTTACAGGTAATATAAAATGCCTCACTTAGTTAAAACCTTTTATAAGGATGATAATAACACCTTATCACAAAGGCAGGGAGAAATCCCTTTTACATGAAATCCTCGTTTTGTTTAATTTCGTTACCTTTGCTCTATCATCAGTCCAGTGGTCAGCCAGCACAACAGAAGGCGGAATAATTGGGTTTTGGAGTATTGCTGCTCACTCATGGAAATTTGGAAAGATGGGTTGCAACTGACACTGGTTTTAGCACCGTTATCCCAATTCCTAACGGGTAGCCGTCCACTGTCTCGGAGCCTTCACCTTGCACTTCAGTCTGCCTGTCAAGCTCGTGTTCCAGAGAGACCTGTCAGCAAGGTGCCCGGGTTGTTTTGAACAGGATTACTTTGAAGAAACTAAAATCTCTTTTAAAAATTATATATGATGGAGAATTGCAGAGGGTATATAGGAAATCTCTGCATTTTCCTCTCAATTTTGGTGTGAACCTAAAATTAATCATTCTTTAATATTGGGAAATATGTTCAATGCATTCAAGAGGGAACTAAAATCTCTGGTTAAAAAAGCTCACATGTTTTCCTAAAAGTCAATAATATTTTTTAATTTCAATTTTATTATTTCATTTTCATATTCAATATGTAATGGCTTCTTTAACATCATCCAAATATTTGTGCCAATGGGTTTCTGCTATCTTGTTTATCTTTCCATTTGTAAATAGGAATACAGGGATACTTCAAAATGCATTTACATAAAAGTAGTATCAGCTATTTCTAGGTGGTGGCATCCAAGGTGATTAAAAAAAAAATTATTTAGTGTTAGAAAGAGAGGGATGGGGGGAGAAAGAAAGGGAGGGAAACATCAATGTGTGGTTGCCTCTTGTGCGCCCCCTGCTGAGGACCTGGCCCACAACCCAGGCATGTGCCCTGACTGGGAATCAAACTGGCAACCATTTGGTTCTTAGGGCAGCACTCAATTCATTGACCCACACCAGCCAGGACTGAAAGTGATTTTTTTTAAAAATGTTTTTTATGTGTTTATGAACACATACATGCTTTTGGATATTGACTAGACTTCTCATAAGGAAAAAGTATGTATATATATCTACACATACAGATATACATATATGCATACATTTTCTTTAAAAAATAAATCCATTTTTAAAAATAATTTAATGGAGTCACATGTCATTGCTGAGTTCAAGGTTATAATTTAAAATTTTTTAAATATATTTCATGTAGCTAAGTATGTTGTATATAACCAGAATTGTCTAGGTTATCCTACAATAGTGTACAACTCCAAAATACCAGTGGTTTAAAATAGCAAAGATTTATATCTTGATCACATTCTACATCTGTTGAAAATCTGTTCCCTGTAGTCATTTGGGTGTCAGATATGAAGGAGCAACCAATGACTTGAAAGCTGTTGGTTACCAACCTAAAGAGAGAAAGAGAGCTTTCGAGAATCCTGCAGGAGTAACTAGATGCTTAGACAGCAAGTCGCTTCAGCTCATCACCCATTGGACGGTCTTAATAATATGTCTCTAACAGTAAGGGCCCAGGAAGTACTTCCCTATCATGCACCTGCAAGTAGTTAAGAACTGGAAATGGCCCTGGATACTGTGGCTCAATGAATTGAATACTGTCCTGTGAAGCAAAGGGTCACAGGCTCGATTCCTGGTCTAGGGCACAGGCCTGGTTTGTGGACCAGGTCCCTGGTAAGGGGTGTGCAAGAGGCAAGCACACATTGATGTTTTTCTCCCTCTCATTCTCCCTCCCTTTCCCTCTCTAAAAATAGATCAACAAAATCTTTAAAAAAAGAACTGGAAAAGTTTGTTAAACTGCATTACTGCCTACCACAACAGTTCAATAATTTTCTCCATGAATGAGTGAGCTATCGTGTTCGGATATACAATTTTTCTATACAAGTTTTATTTCTCAAATTCCATCTACCAAAGTTGCCATGGGGTGGGCCAAGAATAAGAAAATGTTCCTTAAGAAGACATACCAAAGAAAGACTAGGACAACATCCTAGGACCAAAAGCAGGTGGTCACGTTGCATGAACATATGATCAACTGTCACGTACGCAGTGCCTGCTAGTGTGAGCCAGACACTGGGGATAAAGACCGAGTGAAACACAAATTGTTTTCTCAGGAGTTTCATAAGCACGTTGCAGCATCATAATTTTTAATAAGAACAAAGCTACTATTGCCACATGCTGTTCACCTGGAATAAGTTGGTGCAGCTGCACTGTGTAAATTCTTGCCAAAAGGAAGTCAAAAAAAATCTGTCTTCATTTCACTGGGAAACTTTTCAGACTTTTCTTGCTTATACTGACAAAAACTGAGTAGCTTACATACTAGGAATGGGCAGGAGAACCATAATGACTTCAGTTCTCCAGCCTCGCCATGCTAACTGTGCCCCAATATTAGTAACACCAGACTTTTTTATTTTTTCAACATAGTTTTCTCTTAATCCATAAGGGATATTTGTTTATATTAATTCATTTAAAACATAAGGTTAAATATAAGTTCCCCAATACTGAAACACCCAGAGATAACGAAGTCAACTTTTGTGTGGATGACCACAGAAATAAGTTTTCTCTGCACGTGTGTGAATTTTTTTATGGCTGACATTGTCATATCATAATGTACTTCCTGTACACTTAGTGTACTTTAATTAAATATGTGAAGCCACTTTAAAATAGGTCACAATGTTGTATTTTTCCATGTTACCATATTGCACAAATTATTTCTAGTATCTGAGTTGTGCACAATTTTACCATAATTTATTTAACCATTTTTATTTTCATTGAGACTTTATGTTGGTTCAAAAATCCCAACAGGTGTAAGCAAAATTGGGTTGAACATCACTATAAATACATGTTATACTTCACTTTATTTCATTTAGTATACTAGATGCACAATGTTAAGTCAAAATATATTTACATTTATAGAATCTTGAGTTTGCATGTTGATTTTGTATGTTGATTGCAAACCTTACAGCATTTACCTTAAAATCTTTGTATGTTAATTAGGGAATTGTTTGTGGCCAAGAGTAAAAGATCTGAAGTTACAGTGGCTTCTTGTACTCACAAAAATAAAAAAAAAATCAGATAGGCACTTCAGAGATACATGGCAGCTTCTCGTCCTCATATTAATCAACAGCCCATGATCCTCTGCCAATCTGTTTTGCTGTGTTAAAAATATGGCTTTGTTCCTTAAATCTGTCTGTGTACCACACACAACATGGATACTGTAGCACCAGCCATCATATCTCCATCCACCTTAATGAGTCAAAATGAAAGAAGAAGGAAAATAGGTTTGTAACATTTTAAAACACTGCCAACCGAAATATAAACTCCTAAAAGAGATTGTTTTAGGAAGCCCCACCTAACGTTGTTTATATATCATTGGCCACCTCTATTTGTACAGGATGGTTGGAAATACAATTTTTAGCTGGAGATATTGCTTCTCCCAGCAGTATAGGTACACCCTCATAAGAAAGTAGTGGGAAATAAATATTGAATAGGAAATCAGAAGCTTCGGGCAAAATACTCTTTGTGTGTATATGCACATGTACATATATTCACACACACACACACACACAGTATCCTGAGTGAAGCTGCTAATATATATGTGTGTATATGTGTGTGTGTGTATACACACACACATATTTCTGTATCAGCAGGTCTAAATTATATATCTGTGGGGTTTTTTTAGTGTACTTTCTGATCAAGAATTGTCAATAGTTTCTAACTATTTTGGCAAGTTTAAAAAGACCAAGAGATAGAGTGAATTCAGGCCACAGGAAGAGATTTCTAAAGTAAGAAGAACTGAGTATCCAATAACATCCTACAAACGTAAAGTTTAAGGATGCATAAATTTAAATGGTATGTGTATATCTAGATTAATTACTGAATGTACCTTTATTTTCCCTCCTGAAAGGGAAGGCCAATTTATCTATAAGCAATCCAGGGAGAGAATATTTTTGGAGTATTTTGAAAAATCACCCAGAGAAATGAACTGAAAGTCATGATTAAAAATGATAAATGATGTTTCAAATTACAAAGTCACTTGTGGCAGGTTCCCTAATAGTTTAATCTACTCTTACAGTACCTCTCATTATACTTTTAATAATAAAATATCCCCAAAGGTAATTACACCTTCCAGGTGGTTTCTTTGAGCCCTACCTCTGATAAACCTTCTGTTAAACACAGTAAAGAATAACACAGGCCACACAAAAAGTGTGGTCAGGTTTTTGTCCATATCAGTGGTTTTGAGGTTTCAACATAGTTGAGCCATGATAGATACTCTTGTTTGATAGCATATTTTTATGGGAGAGTTGAGTCAAAACTGCAGCAAAGCAGAGTGGTACTGGATAAAAAGTTCTGAAACGTAAGGATAAGATTCCATAGCACAGGATCCCCAAACCAAAACCGGGGAGCTGATTAAGTGTTCATGATATTCCCCCAAAAACACACCCAGGGGACTGCTAGCCAATGTGGACACACCATTTATTACTCACGTTAGAGGGGAGCGCACTGATGGTAATGGTGGGTCGGTGTGAGACACATCGCACCTCCTCCAGTCTGAGGCTCCTTATAACCTTATAGCCTTATAATATAAGAGGTCCTAGACAAAGGCAGGTGTGTCCAGATTGCACAGACCTATGCATGGCCCAGAGCTACATTACCTCAGTGTGGACCTGCAGATGGAAAAGGTCAAGAAGCAGTTACAAAACAAGGAGCCACTCCCCAAAGGAGATGAGGACAGAGTTACAATCCATTCTGAAAACAATATACATTTCTTCTGGCCAGAGACCCTCTGAGCAACAGCCCTCAGTCATGGGAGGGCCACGTATTGACCCCACAGATTCGATGCCACTTGTACCCTAGATTTTGGGTAAATTCTCAAATCCTTTGGAGTTTAAGATTCTCTAAAGAAAAACTGTAAGGAATGCCTGATATATATTTTTGGATAAGAATGCAATGGTAAGAGATTCATAAGTACTTTATGCATAATAAAACTCTAGTCAAACATAAAATGATATTATAAGTATCATATTAGCAAAGCATATATTAAAGGAGGGTCATTTTCCACACATTATTTGTTTCCTAGGGGGTAGGTAAAACACAAAACAATATAATTTTAGCTGTTATTGATTTTGTAAGTAAATTTATAGAAGGCCTCAAAATTACTGGTATTTCATGAGATGTAGAGATATAGAAATATGAAGAAGTGTTTTACCTTAAATTTGTCTCTTGGGAGTCACCAGGACTTAATTTTAGGAATCTCTAGATAAGTTATAAGGTTTTTCATAAAACATAATATATTTCAAGAATGTATAATCATTTAATGAACAACAGTACAATACTATCTTTAAACATTCAGAATATGGAAACAAATAACAAATTGAGGGGTTTTTTTCACTTAAGAGTTTAAACCACCTTCATTTCAATTCAGGATCGAGTAACTGTTTTCAACAATAATTTTCAGGCCCCTGCCTTGAACTTGGAATCAGAACGTACAGTGTTTCTCTTCCACGTATAGCTGTGGGGCGTTTTCAGTAATAGCCCAGTGATTTACATGTTCTGCTTTCCCAGCCTGTCTCAGTCCAGTTCCAGTGAAGAAACCAGGAACCACAGCAGTCATTTCACGGGGGGATTGAATATGAGCAGTGATCGTGCAGATGATAGAGGACCACTGAGGCGATCCAGACACAGTAACTGCAGGACACAGCCACCACCTGGGAACAAGGACAGTGAGTGGTTGGGCTTATCACAACCAGGACAGTCGGAAGCAGAGCTCCACAAAATTGGGACTCAGATGTGTGAGGGGAGATCTGCCCACCTGGTGCTGTTTCCCTCAGGGTCCCAGAGGGTCAGGTCTTTGAGCAGGAATGGGGGCTACCCGGGTAGTTCTGATATCTCTGGGTGG
>PVKM010038956.1:0-13927 GCA_004027735.1 Carollia perspicillata | reverse complement strand
GAGGGAGCAGTGCCGAGGACCTCGAACGCATGGCCCCAACTATAAGGCTTTGGCTGATAAGCAGAAATGAACAACTCAATTGGAAATCTTTGCTTTAGTGCGAATTAGAAAAGGGGAGGTTTCTTTTAAATCAGTTGTTTTTTACATAATATTTGATAAATAAAGTGGGATGTGGCAATCTCACATTTCTGTATGGAAATATATGCAGCTCCTAAAGTGGAAAATTCTAAGCGCATAAACTAACAGGCATGTACATACATGTCCATATGTGTGCGAGGGTGTTGGACCAGGTATGCATTCCAAATTCTAGACACGCTGGACTCCCGCAGTTCCAGAATGTCCCTCACTTCTGTGGGGTCCCGTGCGTGACGGCGGTTCTCTTTGGTCCCAGTCCTCCTGGGAGGCTTATATTTCCCTCCCAGTGTGGTTCAAGTGCCGTTTGCTCTCCGAGGCCTTTGCCGACCTCCGGGGACATCCCCACTCCGACATGTACACGTGTCTGACAGATGCCTTTTATTTTGTGTCACAGTCTTCACACCTCTGTCCCCACCCCACCCCACAGTCTCCTCGGGGACAGGGACGGTCACCTGGATGGTGACATGACAGATCGAGGTACAGGAATTACAGGCCTGAAGCAGAGGAAGACAGTGTCTGACCAGGATGGGGAAACTCAGAAAATGAATAGACCTTGTCGAGAGAGACCGTCCCCAAAGAATGCTTAGGAAGGTCCCAAATAATTCATGAGAAAAGAACACCAGGAGCCAGTGAATACATTTTGAAATGCTTGATCGCACGGAAGTGTGATTATTTTAACAAAAAATTACAGATTAAGGACACTTTGACACTTGTAATAGCTCAGGCTTGGGGATAGACTCTCGGCGTAGGCCAGGACGTGTGGGAACGCCCACGGCGCATCTGGAGGGCATCTCTGAGTAAGTAGCAAGATTGCATGAGTACGAATTTTTTTTGTCCCAGGAGTTTCACATCATAAGGAAATCATCATGAGTATCTGCAGGTACACATGGGCCCCACTGGTGGTCATCGGAAGATCCCGGGCACGCCCTCAGGGCCCGATGGCTTGGACAGGTGACAGGTCACAGGTAGAGGGACTGAGCATAAAACACATCGGTCTCTGCATTGACTATATTCAACTTCTGCGTCTTTGGCAGGGACGGAACCGAAACGCCGCCGAGTGGTCCTCACCGCGTCCTCTCTGGGGCTTACAAGGTCAGTCCCTCTCATGAACGTGATGTCACCTTTGACCACCTGGACAGAGCGGGGCTCTCAGACTTCTTCCCAGGGGAGCCATGCTCTTCTCTTTGTTACTAATGAGGATTTTGTGGGGCAGAAATTTGAGACCATAAATATCCTGTTCCTCCACAGTCTTTCGATTTGATTAATTAACATCGGTGCGGGTCTGTGGTTTGCTATTTTATTCCATGGGCAGAATGATCTATTCTATCATGTTTTGGTGCCCAACTTATCTAAGAGTTTGCCCATGGGAAACTCTTCAAGCTGATTGCTGTCTCCTTATAGCGCATTCCCATCATTCTTGGGTGGGGCCCCCAAAAGCAGGCATCTGCGGTAATGACCTCAGGTGGTATCCCCCGATTGCGCATGTTTTAAAGTGACTTTGGAAAACTCAAATGCCTCACGTGAATTCTACCGGGAGCTTTCAGTCATTCCACCAAAGCGGAACCAGGAGGAACACAGTCTACACTCCGAGGTAAAGCATGTGTGTGTCTACCCACCTCTCTGTCCATTGACCATGAACTTGACAATGGCTCTCTTCCTTGGTCATTTTATTGTCACTTTATTGAGCTGTGCAGATGTCACATGGCACTCACTCACGATGTATGGGCATTTTTGAAGCCAGAGTCCTGGTCAATTTTCCTCCCTCCCTCCCTTTTCCCTCCCCCCTTCCTTCCTCCCTCCCTCCCTTCCTTCTGTCCTTCCTTTTTAGAAGGTAACTGAGGTAGAGAATGTTACCACATTTACAAAAAGTTTTTGTAAAAAAATAACACATTAGTTATATTCAAAGTGATGATGTATGATTCAGATGTTAAAGCATGTTCTTTGGGCATAGCTTTATTTTATGGGAAAATGGCAAGGACTGCACAGAGCGGTCACATGTCCTGCACCCAGCGTCCCCTGTTGTCAGCACGATGTAATGGTGCGATGCCCTTCCCGCTGCTGGTGAACCAACACTGTTATGGTCTGAAGTCAAGCCCATACTTTATTAGTATTTCCCTCCAGTGATACCGCTTAGCTGTCGTGTCTTCTTACGCTTGCGGTGACCGTTTCCTTGGTTTGATGACTGTGACAATTTTGAGGAGTGCTGGTCAGGTATTTTGCACACTGTCTCTCAAGTGGGATTTGTCTGAGGTCCGAGTTAGACTGGAGGGTTCGGGGAGGAAGGCCACGGCGGCCAAGCACCACAGTATCAGGTGCTGTTAACATTGACCTTGACTCAGGTGTGTTGGCCAGGTTCCCCACCGTGAAGCGGCTCTGCTTCCCCTCTGTCCTGTGCTGTTTGGAAGGACGTCACAGTGCCGGAGCCACGTCGAGGAGGAGGGAGTGATGTCCCCCTCCTTGAGACAGGTTGCACCTGCGTAAGTGACTTGGGAGGTTTGTCTCATTGCCCCATTTACTTATTTATTCAATTGTTTATTCATATTAGTGAAGACTCATGGGTATTTACTCTATACACAAAATTTTTAGAATATGCACAACTTGTCCGATTTAATTTAGACCCCCAGATCCCAGGCCCAAGAATGCCTCTGTGTGACCAAACACGCCTGTGTCCCAGACACCGCTCAGTCTTCACACACGTCCTTTCCCAGGGACCCTGGGGCGCCCTGGCCCACCGTCCGCAGCTGAAGGCCGGTCAGTCCCCAGAGATCTGGCCGCAGCGATTCCCCAGAAGTCGGGCTTTCTCTCCGCTTCCTCGGCAGTTTCTGTCGGCCCCTGTGGTGGTATTTGCTGTTTTAGCTAATATTCCTGTTCCTGTGTGTCTTTCTAACAAGATGGCCAAGTCCTCTCTATTTCTCGGTGTCTGGCTCCCGGCCTGGCACAGCCAAGGTTCTGAACAATATACTCGAATAAACAGACCGGGGACGCTACTTTGCTAGTTAACAGAGCTGACGTTAGAACCTTCTTTTTTAGAGAAAAATGACATGGCTGACCTGCCGTCAGCAGGATAGATGCTCTGAGTTGTTTTTATCTTCTGCTCATGATGCTGCAGGTTTCTGTGTGCAGGGAGCTTTTAAAACCGGGCATCTCTGCGAGGGCTGGTCAGAGTTGAGGTCTCGGTTTAGACAAGGAGCGGCCTTTGGCTCTGTGAGCAGAACGCACCCCCGGGCCAGAGCAGAGTCTGCGTGACCTCGGCCTCATTAGCAGATGCCCTAACGAACTGAGCCCACCAGCCAGACTACAAAGCCGGCAGGAAAGGGATCTCATCCACACAGGCCACTTTGTAACAGAAAATTTGCAGCCTGTTATCGCTGCACACAAAACAGACGGACTGGATTGTGTCACATCGTCAAGAAAATATTTGTCAGTCAGAAAACAGACAAGTTAGCCAACCCGCGTGTCTGACTTTTTATTTTTTCTGCCTAGATTTTGAGTAGTGATTGGCCTGGTTTGTGATTGTAGAAAGAGTCACATTTTTCTTGCCAAAAGAGAATGCTCTTTTTCCCTGTGGAAACTTAATGAAGTAACGGTTACATCGTATAAATGCATTTCCTTAAGAATATGTGTCAGACTATCAAATCCGTTAAGGAAAATGCTCATCTTTTTTTCTCTTTGAAATTCGGGACGGGCTGCTTGGGTTCCAAGTTAAGCGAGTTCATAGCGCCACCTAGTGTTTCAACACAGTGACGGGCGCAACTGGAGAAATTTTAAGTCCGGTGTTGGCGTGAGCCGGCGTCTTCCCTTCTCTGCCCCAACCTGTCGCGGGGCTGAGCCAGGGCAGCGTTTTTGGGGTTTGGGTTTATTAGTCCCATTGTCTGGGTAGTGACGGTTCCTCATACTCACAGGTGTAAGGAACCTTCCATTCAATTACCGCTTGAAAAGAATCCCCAACCATCAGCAGAAACACTCGCCCCTTTTCTTTTTAGAGGGGTAACGTGAAATGAACCCACAACTAAAACCAAACGGTAGCACGATAAAGCTGGAAACCCCAGCTTTAGACGAATTACGTCTCTTCCCACCCGGAGAGGGTGAATAAAAATAGAGGGACCCGAGGACAGATGGCATTTGATTCCATGTACTCCAGAAAACGTGTATTCTCCGAGTGTGTTTGGAGTAAGTACAGAGAGGAAAATGTTCACTGCGCAGACTGAGCAACATGCAAACGGAGGAATTCGTGTTCGTAGTTCCAGTAAACCAGCAAACGTCCTTTACCCCATGGTTCCTGCTCAGGGCCCGCCCACTCCACAGAAAAGGGGACCATGTTTCAGAACCTTATTTAAAACTAGACGGGCGGCCCTGGCTGGTGTAGCTCCGTGGACTGAGCGCGGCCTGTGAACCGAAGGGTCGCTGGTTCCATTCCCAGCTGGTGGCACATGCGGGGTTGCAGGCCAGGTCCCCAGTAGGGGGCGCTCGGGAGGCAACACACGCTCGTGTTTCTCTTCCTCCCTCCCTTCCCCCTCTCTCTAACATAAATAAATAAAATCTTTTAAAAAACCTTCTTCGAAAATAAAATAAAATGAAATTAGGAGGGCAACCAGCAGGGCGCGCAGGCTCTTGACGCGGAGACGTTCCGGTCAGGGCGCACAATGCGGCATGTGTCCGCGTTTTCTGCGGAGTTGAAATGCGGTGCCTTTTCAGAAGCGCTTGTCCGTGTGACCTCATCTCCCCGAAACAGCGTGAAGTAGCGCCGGCCCCTGTGTGAGCAGCGGGGTGGCATTCAGATGCGTGACCCTCGGTCCCGGCCCAGCCCCAGCTCCCTTTCCCCGTGGGACCCGGGAAGCTTGGGGGCGGCAGTAAGGAAAGGCGTGGGGGAGGGGAGGAAGGATTAAGTGTCCCGGACGGTGGCAGGGAGGGCGGCTCCGCATGTGCGTGAGGGCCGAGCTCTGAGATCTTTGCATTTTGTTCCGGGCTGTGTAACCTTTCCCGTCCCGCTTGCGGAAGGCTGGAACAATGATCGCTTACGAACATTATAAATAATCCAAGTTCAGTGACACCTCCCCACGTAGGCTAGTAACGTTGCCAAACACTTGATAAAAATTGCTGATGTACGAAGGGATGACAATTCAGTGGGGAGATTGTTACCGTATTAACTGTGTCGTCAACTGATCACATGCGGCCAGGGTGTTTCTGGTGTGGTTCTACTTTTTCTCATCCATTCTGGCTCATCTGGGAGACGCACTTTTTGTTTTAATATTGCCAGCGAGGCAGTTATATTTTATAGCTGTTTCGCAATGACAAATACTTAGGGAGCATAGATTTTTGGAATGTGCCTAATCGGAGCGGGTGCTTTGCGTCAGCCCCCGTGCATGAGCCGTCGAACGCACTGAGCCCACAGACCTTCCCGTCCTGCCCATTCTAACAGTCCCCACCTCTTCCCAGTTACCATCCCGGGGGCAGATCGTTGCCACTGCAGTGTTGTGTCACTGGGGATGAAAAACATGCCGAAATGCTAAAATATTTATGACTCCGTCCACCCGCATTAGCAGCTCCTCACGACTATCGGTCAGCATCCGGGGTCCCTCTCAGCTCTCAAAGGCAATGCTGGCCGGGGGCAGTGCATGCTGGCAGCTGAGCCTGCCGACCTCAGTACACCTTGCCCTTGGCCAAGAACTTGGCCGGAGAACAATAACACGTATTGCTGTAAACTGTCCAGGGCCCCTGGTGTTCCAGGCTCCGAGTGCCTCTGCGGCTGCACGGACGCAGGGGGCAGGGGGCCGAGCCTGCAGCCTCCCCTGCTGGCTTCGAGAGAATGAGCTCTGTTTCAGGCCATTCTGCTGGGCAGGTTCTGGGGGGTATTTTGAGGGAGATTGGGGAAAGAGGTTTTTTTAAAAAAAATTTGTCTTCAAAAAATAAATAATGAGAAATCATGAGTTGATTTGCCCCACACGAAACCTTCAATAAGGAAGCAAGCCCGGGCTGGCATGGCTCAGTGGACTGAGTGCAGGCTGCAAACCAAAGGGTCGCCGGTTCGATTCCCAGTCAGGGCACACGCCTGGGTTGTGGGCCAGGTCCCAGTAGTAGACTCGTGAAAGGCAACAGCACATTGATGTTTCTCTCCCTCTCTTTCTCTTTCCCTTCCCCTCTCTCCAAAAATAAATAAATAAAAGCTTTAAAAAGAAATAAGGAAACAAGTCTCTGGGGACCGCCTCTGAAAGGCACTGGCCTCTGGAGGAAGGCACCTGCAGGGAGAGGCACGTGTCTGCCCGACTGGATCGACCCTCCGTCACCCCCCACCCGCCAAAGCCTCCATGTGACCCAGCTGGTGTGTTTTGAGGCACAAGGCGGGACCTGTCCCCCACACAGGTCGGGCCCCAGCCCCGCACGCCTACTTGCACGGCACGTACCCATACCTGGGGGCCCGGCTCTGATGGGGAAACAGCCAGCTGACGTCGAGGGAGTGACAGCCCCTGAAAGTGGGGGAGGACTTGTAAGTCGGAGTGGACGGGAACAGAGCCTCTCACTCCCAAGGTCACCCTGACCGCCCCACTCCCCTTCCTCAGGTTCTCACCCTCCTGGGGGGCGTGCTGGTCGGATAACGCAGTCTCGCGGTGCTCCTGGTGAAGCCAGCTGCCGCGGGGCTCATCACCTGTCAACACGAGGTGGCCTGGCTGGCGCGTGTGAAGGGACCGCGGAGGTAAGGTGACGCTCATTCTCCAGGAGCCTTGGGAAGCTTCCTGGGAGCAGCTCCCTGGCTCCCTGAGCCCCAGACTCCTTTTTTGGGGGGAGGGGCTCCTGTCTGATGCTGCCCAGCCTGCCGCCCCCTGCAAGGTACATGAAAAGGAGAGAGTAACAGCTTCCTGAGGCAAGGACAGCGTTCCCTCGGCAGAAGTGCGAGATGAGCGTGAGCAGGCCGGGCTCTCGAGAGGAACAAAGAAAATGCAGTAAAAGTACAAAGCTAAAATGCACGCCGATAAAGGGAGGGGTCTGGCTGAAGCGGCCCTTGGCCATTCGAGTCACATAGCACACGACCGAAGTTGCAAAATGGGAAGAAATGAAGTTGTGATTAAAGGCATCGGCGTGGGGCTTTCGCGAGACTGTTTAGTGTGTGACCCGAGTAAAATGCACACGGAAACGAGGACGTGGAGATCAAGGGGCGGCATGTCGCCTCTACAGCCAGGGACTGGGAACAGTGCGGGGTAAACACAACGGAAAACAAAAGACGGTAACCCGAGGGTGTGGGCTTTCACTGGGTGTTCAAACACTAAGACCGCAGTACGGTTGCTTTTCCTTTTGTAAAGCAAAGTTCCCTGTGCCTTTCTGTGCGGCTGGCTCCTACTCTTGCTCTGTGTGGTGTGGTGGGGGGGACATGTTGGTGGCCCCAGAAAGCTGTAGGCACGTCTTAGAAGACAGACCACACGCCTGGCAGGGGACCTGAGTGGGACACACACACGGTGGCTTTATAATGTAGTGGGATCCAGCTTTCAGAAAGAACAGGGGTCAAGTTCACTTTCCCCGCCAGCTGCTGAGACCCATGGCAATGGGGTCCCCCCTGGAAAAGAATGTTTCGAAAGGGGCGGGGCTTGGCGACTCCAACAGGAAAGGGCGCGGCAGGAAAGACTGAGAGGGGAAGGGACACCCGGGTGTCGGCGGAGCCCTCGGCCAGGGACTCCGCGCTCCGAGAGTAAATGCACACGGGGCTCGAGGGCGCAGGCAGGCAGAAGACAGCCGAGGGGCCCGCGGACGGCGGCCCGGCAGCAGCATCGGGTGGAACCTCTGCCGCACACCGCCGAGCGTCAGCCCCCGAACTGGGCCCTTCGCTGGCCTTTCTTTCACGTGGACGTTTCCGGCAGATTCCTGGGCCGAAACAACACACCGAGTCTCGCAGGACGGATATTCTGTGTGTGCCGGCCAGGAGTGTCCGCCCTGCAGCTGTGGGCCGAGGGTTCCACACGTGTCCTTGAGTCTGTGTGGCCTCCATACAGCGTCGTTCGAACCCTCTGTCTTCTCACCGGTCTTTCTGGGCCTTCCGGGCAACGTCGGAAATGGGGCACAGAAATCTGTTTGTTTTGCTGTTTCCTCCTCCCTTACATTCCGTCCACGTCTGCTCCCTGTGCTGGGGTGCTCTGTGTTCGGTGCACGGATGCTCGTAGTTACTGGATCTTCCTGGCTAATTGGCTCATTTATCCTGACACGATGTCCTTCTTTAGCCCTTGTCGCAGTTGTCGACTTGAAGTCCAGGCTGCGTGATGCAAGTGTGGCCGCCCCAGCGCCTTTGCGCCTGCACTTCCACGTCCAGCCTGTGGGTGTCCTCACACCCAACGGGGACTTCTGGCGGACGGCGTTTCTCAAGCATGGTCTCCTGCATCGGATCACTCCGGGGACCTCTGGCCAGACCCGCCGAGTTAAAATCCCTGGGGGTGGTGTCCCCCAATCCACATCTTGGAGGAGGGAACGTGTCCCCACTTCTCCCTGGAGTAACTGGAGAGACTTGTGGGCCCAGGCAGGGGGGAGAGGAGCCTGTCGCCCGCTCTCTTCACAAGCGCGTGCTGCGCGCTGGGGCAGGCACAGCCTCTCCGACCCGTCCGTATGCGGGACAAGCATGGAGCTCGCAACCCGCGTGGAGAGATGAGCGCTCCCGAGAAAGCGGGTGACGGTATGCAGTTGCCGCAGGTTATCCCAGGTCACAGCGGAGACCACCGCACAGATGTGATGGAACGCCGCGTGTGTGGGCCTCTGAGGTCATCTCACGCACCCGTCCACCCTCCCGGACCCCGGGCTGTCTGCCCTGGTCTCACAGTGTCGCCGGGGTGGGAGGGTGCGAGGGGGTGACGGGGGGGAGCTGGACTAACCCTGGGAGACGGGGTCCGGGTGGGGAGGAGGGCTGCCCGCTGTGGCCGCTGGAAGTGGAGACGACATGGAAGTCGTCGAAGTTCACGTGCGTGACCTCCACGGAGCCTTGTTTCTGTGAAGGACGAGAGCTGTGAGCGTGAGCGAGGGAACTGTGAACAGTCCACCAGGGCAGCAGGGACAGGCTGAGTCTGTCTGCCTGTCCGACAGGAGCCGGCCAGGGCGTTTCCTCTCGGCCCCCAGCCCCGACATTCACCAGCCCAGCTCCTAATCGGCCTCCCGTGTGGGGTTTCGTGGTCTTTCTGCCGGACCAACAGGGAAACTCTGAGACACAATTTAAGTCCTAACCCTACTCAACTCCTGCTGCCGACTCCAGGAGAAGCGATTCTGCTGTCGTTACAAACTAGTGATGCCCGTGGATGTTAAATTTGTTAATTAATCACTAACCAACACCATGTGCCAAGCCCTGAGTTCGGCCCTTGAGGAATCAGAGTCCACGGGGAGGCACGTGTGGCTGAAAGCCGCCCGGCACGGGAAGTGTCATAATAGAGTCGGAACCATCACGGGGGTGGGGGCCGGCGGGGGCGAAGGGCCACTTTTCCTAGGTGGCTGGGAAAGACTTCAGAAATTAGACAGAGCTTTAAACTCGGCCTTGGAAAGCAGTAGGACTTGCCAGGTAGAAAAGGAAAGGAGGGGAACTCTGGGTGCAGAGAACAGCCCCGGTTACAGTGACCGGCCTGAGCATCACTTCCTCTCTCTGCTGCAGCCGCTCTCCCCGCTGCCTGGGGTTTGTCCCCCCGCAAGGCCTCGCGTGGAGGGGAGCGGGTTTGTGCTGGCCACTCGGCTGGCTTCGGGGGCAGGAGAGCAGCACGCGGTGCCGAGTCCGTCCGGGGCCCGGGGTTTCTCCCCCCTTTCTGTGTGGCCACAGACCACTTCGAAAGTCCTTTCGGGAGTTGGGGCGCGTCCCGATTTCCATCCGCAAAGTCACGCTCTCCCAGCCTTTGCCAGACCCGCCTTGCTGCCGCAGGGACTTGCCTGCGGTGTAGCCTGCAGTCCGCACACACTCGGTGCGGCGGTTTTGTGTGGGACGTTTGGACACGTGTACATTTGTGCCGAGGAAGGCATTTTTCTGAACTGTGACTGCAAACTGTGAATTCACCAGGAAACAGCCCTTCAGAAGAGTGGCAAGGTTCTGGGTTTGCGGTGGCTCCGTTGGAATGTCTGTCGTTGGGGCCGGCATGTCTGGGGAGCACGTGCATTCTCGCGGATCCCACATTAGTCTGAATGGTAACGAGTTAACAGCGGTGACTGCATTTTCAGGGGAAGTGCTAACGTGATGAAAACAGATCCCGCCCACCTTCTGTTCCGCGGCGTCCCCCTGCACCGAGGGAGCCGGCTGTCTTTACAGACGAGGTACTCGGAACGACAGCGTAACCCTGCCGCCCAGTAACTGGCAGTGACCCCCGCCCTTCCCCGCCTCTCCGCCCTCCCCACCCTTTCCTCCCCTTACGCAGCTCGTTTGGCTCCCTTTCAGCCACACCCACGTGAACTGCCATTCGCGTTGCACACTCTCCTACCCCCCTTACTCAGGGCCGGGGACACCCCGAGCGTCGCGGGAGTGCGTGGTCACGGTCGCGTGCATTGGCTCCGAGGCAACACCGTCCCTCCGGGGTTGGAAGGAGGGAGGAAGAGCACAGGCCATAGTGAGGGCTCAGGGTCAGGGTCAGAGTCAGGGCACCCAATGGCTCTGGAAGAGGAATGCAGACGGCCTGGCTGTGGGGACGGTCCCCTTCGATGCTCCGTCACCTTTCCCACAGCCGGCCCCGTTCAAGTGCTTTCTGGTCACAGTGTCCTAGCAGGGGTCCAGTTTGAGGGCACGGGGACCCCACGCCCTCGAGGCGCCCCTCACCCTACACTGGAGTGGCAGCTGGGGTCCCTCTGCACGCTCTGTCCACCGAGAAGGTGGCAGTGCTGACTCACCGCCGGCACTTCCTGACTGCGTTTGGGCACTAACATAGAGGGGGAAACCCTGAAACCTGTTCATCTCTCTGCATTTCTTTTTTATTTTTAAAGATTTTATCTATTTATTTTTAGAGAGAGGAGAAGGGAGAGAGGGAGAGAGGGAGAGGAACGCCCGTGTGTGGTTGCCTCTCATACGCCCCCTACTGGGGACCCAGCACACCATCCAGGCATGTGCCCTGCCTGGGAATCGAACCAGCGACCCTTTGGTTCGCAGGCCGGCGCTCTACCCCCTGAGCCACACCAGCCGGGTCCCATCCCCGTTCCCGGGGAGCGCGTGGCTGTGTGTTCAGCGCCGTCGGCATGAGCAGGCGGTCGGTGGAGGCGTTTCCCGTGGCGTGAGTTCTGAGCAGGCACAGGGTCCAGACAGGGAGGGAGCAGGGCCCTCACACCCTCGGGCGGCTGTTTCGGGGGAGACCTGTAGGAACAGAAAAGGCGCTTTAAGAGAAGTGTGTGTGCAGGGACACTCCTCCTTTCGGTGGTGGGAACGCCGTCGTGGGGGGGTCGTCTCCGGGACGGGGGGGCTCTTTCCTGCGCACGTGGACCCCACTCTGGCGGCCCTGGACCGGAGCTGGGAAGGAGACACGACGCCGTATTTGAATGTAAAACGGGGTGACTGACAGAGAATCCGGGGTGCTCGCTCCCGCCATGGTGTTCCGAGAGGGCTGGCTGCCGGGCAGCCCCCCAGACAACACAGGGGTGGACGTGGACTCTCACTGCTGAGAATGTCCTGACGCAGGACGTGAGAGTCACTGCGAAAGGACCCACAGGGCTCACTGAGCTCCACGCCATTTTGTCTATGAAAACATTAAAACACTGTTGGTGTCAGGCCAGAGGGACTGAGTTGGCAACGGGACACAGAGAGTTTGGGGCGCAGCCAGGACCAGACCCGCCCGCGGTGGACACCCCGACCTCATCCCGCCCAAAGCCCTGTGCTGACCCGAGTGTGCTCACTGGTGCGTAGTAGGGCCTGAAAAGCCGCCTGTCTCCGGGTGGGCTCGGGAATCTGCTATTAACCAGGGTGCTCCTGAGGATGTAGTCAAGCCCTTCCCTCCAGAAAACTGGCACCTCGATGGTTTTTGCTACGGAGGGTGTTCAGTGTGTTTATCACGTGCTGGTTAAGGCCGGCCCCGAGGCCGTGGTTCGGAGGGATCCTCCCAGAAGCGCAGTTTCGCCCGTGGTTCCTCAGGCCTCACTCTGCAGGACGGGGTCAGAGTTCTCCAGTCTGTGGCGAGGTGGGAATTCTCCAGGCTGCCTGCCTTCTCCCCATCCCCGGCCGAAAATACCACCGAGGACAGTGTTCCCGGGAAGGTGGGCTCCCCTGCTGGTCATTAATCGGGGAATCCCCTGTCTGTTCCTGGTCAACGGAGAGACCTATCACATAAAACCCATCAGCTGACCTGTTTGGCTTCCTCGCCCCTCCCCCCTCCCCATCAAAAACACACAGAAACAAAAGGAATAAAAAATGTCTCCCATTTGCCTAATGCGACTATAAAATTGAATATCCCTGAGATTTAAAAGCTATGGTAAAAAATTTTTTAACTTTGTCTGCTCGAGGGAAACCTAAATGATCTAAATCTAGGGGAACCTGAAACAAAAACCAGCTAGACTCCTTTCTGTTTGTATTGGAAGCTGCAGATGTGACTAGTTTGGAACAATTACAACGTACTGATTACATTTCGTCAGGATTGGAGTTCAACTTTGTCTGCTCCCTGTCCGTGTCGAACAAGGGTGCCGGCCCCCCTCACCAGGGCTCCCCCTCGGCATGTGAGAGCCCCCAGAAGCCCCCGCGGCCAATGCCGTCACTTCAGAGACTAAACTCAGTGTGCGAATTCCGAAGGGAGACCAACATTCTGTTCGTAGCACACATGACCTGCGGTAGCACCTGGAATGGTTTTCAACCTGCACATCTATGTTAGCAGCGCATGTAACCACCATTTACTCTTTACTTTTTAGAACCGTATTTGAAAGAGAAGATCGTCTTGGTATTTGAGGTCAGGGAGGGAGGATGGTTATATAACCTCCTTCCTTCCTTCCTTCCTTTCTTCCTAATCTGTCTTCTGTCCATCCATCCATCTATCCGTCCATCCTTTCTCTTTCCATCTCTGGCGTTCTTAGCATGCTTCTTTGAATCAGTGGTAGTATCTCACCAGCTTTCTCAGGGATTAATGAGTTAAATAAAGTCTTTGACATCATTCACTTTCCATCTGCCTGAGAGTCATGGTCATGGTCTCCTTTAAAAATGATCTCTTAATGACTGCAGCTTAGAGCACATTTTTCTAACTGGATAAAAAGGAGTAAACATTTTTTTAAAAAAACCTCACACCCACAAAACATACTCAGGCCCATGGTTTTGTCAAGTGTCAAAAAATATATTTCTCTGCCTTCTTGACTTCCCCCTGTTGGGTGACAAGGCTGTGCCTGTCACCAGAGAAGAGGTGACAACTTTTTGCTTGCTTTTAAATAAAGTCAGTGCTGATGTGTGAATTATGGCACATTGACATCTGTAAATGTCTAGCCGATTGAAGATCGACCTTCCAAATTTCTTAATAGAAACACGATGCCGGAAGCAGCCAGGCGGCATCCCCGACACCGAAGTGGACAGGGGGTCGCACCTTTAGTCGGCGGCTCTGTAGTTGGCGTGGATTTCTGGTTTCACGTCGCACACCATGTCCAGAACCTGCGTAAGCACGCTTTCCACGCACTGGTTGTAGCTTCCCGTCAGGTCCCTGATCTTCTCCAGCGTCTGTCCCTCCATTTCTTCCGAGATGCTGCCCTGAGAGCCCATCACCTGCCAACAGAAAGCAGAATTCACCAGGAGACACGTCTCATCAAACTCGCATGGTTTTACAGGTGAACAGGTCTCAGCCCATTTCTCTATGCCCGTTCTACGGTGTACGCATTATGTGTTATTCCCCAGACTCTTCTC
>PVKM010038955.1:0-13938 GCA_004027735.1 Carollia perspicillata | reverse complement strand
AAGACGGTATCACATCATCTGAATGAAGAGAGTGCTACTTCAGTGCTAAGTAATGGCTCCAGCCCAGCCACAGTGCACATACAGGAAAGATTTCCAAACTGTGGGAAATAAAAGTCTATTGGATGCAGCTCTTCTAATAAAGGGCTTCTTCAAAATGTCCCTTTCCCTAATAGGTAGTCATGTATTCAGTGTTGATAATACATGTTGGCTGGGATCCAGGTCCTCAGCCGGCACAGGGGACACCACTCCTCACTGAGAAGCACGAGGGAGCAATGATGACGGTGTCCATAAACGGGCTGATTGACTTTTAAATAGCGGCAATTGGTGACCTGAAGGACAACCAGTGAACATCAAATTATTGTTGATTTTGTTTGTTTATGTTTTTATTACTAATTTGTTGGAAAAGCTGGTTAATTTGGGATTGGTGTGCTCCATGTAAAGAGGAAGAGGGGCAAGCTACAGTTACACTGGCAGGGATTATGAGCATCACAGATGAAAATGATCTTCTAGAGAAGTGAGAAGAAATCTTCCTAAAAGAGAAACTAGCAGGGACCACAATCACAGCCTTGGGAAGCTCACATGGGGGTAAGGCGGAATGGATATTCTGTGGGGGCAGAAAAATGAATTTCCTCCCACCTTGTAAGTTCTTCTAGCTGGACTGATAACGAAATTAGCTTGAAACAGATTAATAGGAGGAAACAACGGAATTGATGTGTGTACACTCGGGAGTGTGGTGAGAATACGATGCCTCAGGACACATGGTCTTGTGTGTCATTTCAGTCTTATGTGCCACTTCTATCTAATCAGAAGGGGAGCTTGTAGTTGGGATATCAAAGGGCAAGAGGGCAATTCCTGCAGAGATGGCAAAGCAAATGTTAGGTAAATAGATGTTTGCTGGGCTGTCTTTAACAAGGGGGCCCGATACTTTGATCAAAAGGGTCTTCCTGGGTCCTTGCCTCTATCATATACTAGTTTATATTAAATTATAGTTTATCTATGATAATATCTCCCTTTCTGGATCAGGTTCTCTATCTAAATGTCTTTCAGGCAGTGAGAGGAAAGGTGAAAGTTTTGTCCTGAATCTTTGTTTCTCAAAAATGACTAGTTTAAAATAATCAATACCCCAAAGAGGCATATTTTGGAATAGCAAACCTCGGTCCCCCCATACTTCAGAGGACAGTAAGAGAAAATCAAGAGGATGTTACAGGAAAACACACTTTATATGAAAGTATTTTCTAACAATTGGTATTGATGAGAAGAGAAACATTATTGAAAGTATTTAAGTAAAATCAAAGGAATTGTAGACTGGCGTTAGGATTGGAGTCTATTTTTAAGAAAGCTTTATATCGAAGTGATTAATAGCGTAGGTTTTAGAGGCTGATAGACCTTGGGTCGAATGCCAAACTTACTACATATTAGCTCCCTCATCTTGGGAAATGTACTAATCTCTCTAAGCTTCAGTTCAATCATCTTGTACAACACTGATAAAAATGTTTCCTGGAGGAGTTTTTCGACGGCTAAATAAGGTGAGATACCCACAGAATTAGAGTAGTGTATGGCATGTGGGAAATTTTTATTCTATCCCCTTTAATAAAAGATTGTACAAAACACACATACATTTGCAGATATCTAAATTTTAACAATAAAACCCCACTATTATTTATAATTTATAGCTACATATTTATCATTTGCCAAGGGTTATATTAAAGTATAAAACCTTAGATGATCTACTCTAAAACATTAGCAAAATATTATACCAAAGAAGAAAAATTATGAAGATCTAAAATACTGTGTTATGTGTTTCTAAGAGTTTTTGTCCCAAGACCTGTGATTGTTAAGTAGTGATTAAATAAGCAATCTTTTATATCTCAAATATTACTTGAGAAGAACTGGAAAATGTCAGGTGCAATTAAAGTATAAACCCATAAGACCAAAGGTAAATTTTATATATGAATGAAATTAAAGGATATGAAAAAATATTATCACCACCTGCACCTTAAAATGCATTCAGTTTAAGATTATAAATTCACAAGGAAAAGATGACTGTTGTAGGTGCCTCAAACATGTCTATAACAATCAGCATACCTTGCCAATATTGAGAGTAATGTGACCTGAAGTCATTTAATAAATATGCACCTTTTACTACCTTATAACTTTGTATTAGATGAACGGGTTAAACGAGCTGTGTTGGACTGGTACCTTGGGATCTGGGGCTGGAGACTGATATCAGCAGGGCAGGCAGTCAGAACCAGAGAATGCTGGGAGGTGGGAGAAACACGAACCAGGACCTACATTAGCGTGTTCAGACCCACGAGGGCCTGCTGGGATGGTAATCCCTCTCTCACTACCTCCAGTCCACCTCGAAAACATATACCTATATGTATGTGTATATACATATATGTGTGTGTGTATAGTTCAGAAAAATTCCAACCATTGTTAATACAACAAGACTGGTTTGTGCGACATCAATATAACCTGGCCACCAAGGAGAGTGGACTAGAATGTTCATGAATGAGCAATGATGACTTCACTGTACTAGTCAGTGGGGGCAGTAGATACCATTGAGTGAGCCTGTGTACTGTGTGGCCATAACATTCAAAATGACTGAGTGAGTGGAACAGCAAATCTGCATCAAATTTTGCGTTAAGCTGGGATATTCCTCTGTGGAAACTATTCGGATGATTCTGAAGGCCGCAGTGATGGCCAACTAGTGATTGGCAGTTTCATCATGATAATGCACCCACTCATGCAACACGTCTTGTGCGGTGTTTTGGAGAAACATCAAATCACCCAGGTGACTCAGCCCCACCTGTAGCCCAGATTTGACACCCTGTGACTTCTGGCTTTTCCCAAGACTAAAATCGCCTTTGAAGGGGAAGAGATTTCAGACTGTCCATGAGATCCAGGAAAATATGACAGGATCGATGATGGTGACTGGGAGAACTGTGTGAGGTCCCAAGGTGCCTACTTTAAAGGGGACTGAGGCATCATTGTCCTCTGTACAATGTTTCTTATATCTTGTTTCTTCTTTAATAAATGTCTCTATTTTTCATAGTGTGTGGCTGGATACTTCTGGGACAGCCATACACACACACACACACACACACATTTCATCAAAATCTGGTATTTCCTGACAATTAGGTTTCTTTCCTTGTAATATCTGCTGAGAGATCCCACCTACTTTGTTGGCTATTAACTTTATGTCATCTATCTAACTCAGTAACGCTTTTCTACTATATTTTGTATTTTAAAATATTATTTTCCATAAATGCAGCCTGCTGTTGTATTTAGATTCAGGAGGTTCATAAGCAAATAGTGTTTTTTATGTTTTAACTTGACAACACTTTTGTTTGGTTGTGTGTGTGTTTTTTTTTAATTTTCCCAATAAGACTCGATCTTAAAATCTTCCTTCCAAAATGTCTTTCAGAATCTAATATTTTTCTACTCAGGAACAATTAATTCTTTTTCAGATTTCGGAGACAAATCCCAAATTTCAATTTTTTTATTCCCTACGGCAATATTTTCCACTAACAACATGTCAAGCGATTCTCAGTACATCCAAATACCTCCGTTGCTAAGCAACTGCTAATGAATTTTCCACCAAAAAGGTTTCAGACCAGGCCTCTGAGATATCAAATACTCGAACAGCCCTTGATAGCTTTGCAGTTGTCCCTCTACTGTAGCATGAAAAAGTTACTGCAAATATGAAAAAGTAACTACTGGTAATAGCATACTGTTGAAAAAAGCAAATAAAAACCATTTAGTTTGCTATTCCTGCATCGTGGTCCCATTTATTGCCTTTTTTACTCAGAACATACAGGTAGTTTAACACCTATAAATGTATTTTATAAAAAATTGATATATCCAAATGACTTTGATTTTCTGAAAACCATGATTAAATCTTTGACTACTGTTTTATTTAACAATTTAATTCAAATAACGTACACTGTAATTGCTGTCATTAAAAAAACAGCATACTAATTTTAAAAATATGCTTATGGGAGATTCTGAATCATCCAGAGGTACCATGTAGATTCACTGTTTCTCAGCAGTACAGTGTATATGCACAGATTCTGGCAATGGATTAAAGAACTTTCAGCTGCTTTTATTTTCTCGATGACCTTGTAGAATACAGGTCATCAGATGGTGGGGGGAGATGGGGAAGTATTGGATGCTTGAGAAAGAAAAGTTATGCAATAGTTGACTTGGAAAAGCTGAGGCAGGAATGGATGATAGAAATGTCATATTATTGCTGGGCTTCTTTGAGAGTGCGCTTGACGCTGATATTCATGGATTAATTGTGACTGTGGTTAGGGTGAGTTTTTCTCTCCAGTGCCACGTGGAGAAGTGGAGTAGTAAATCTTTGATTTGTCCAGGGCTATGGAACTGAGTGACTGTGAGGGAGAGAAAACAGCCCTCACTTGAGAAGGTTGCATGGGAAACAATAGTTACCATGAAGAACCAGTTGAATAAGAGAAGGTGAAGATTTAGTTAAGAATGCACGTCCGAGATAGGAGTTCCCTGATAACTGACTGTGGTGGATATTTTTCAATAGTGTGCCTTTGTGAGTTTTCTATTGCCATGTTGGAATTTACCATGCATTTAGTGACTTAAAGCAACACACTTTTATTACTTCACAATCTCTGTGAGTTAGAAGTCAGGACATGGCATATCTGGGTGCTTTGCTTAGAGTAACAAGGCTGCAATCAAGGCATCAGCTGGCTGTGTTCTCATCTGGAGTCTCTATGTAGGGGAGAACCCACTTCCAAGCTCATTCAGGTTGTTGGGAGAGTTCATTGACAGCCTTTGTCTGATTGAAAGTGCTGGCTTCTTACTGGCTGCCAGCTTCTGGTCCCAGAGGCCACACACAGTTCCTTGTATCGTGGCCACGAGCTGTCTCAACACAGCTGCCGAGCCTTCCATGATCCAAGGAAATACTTCTCTCAACTTGGGTTGGGAAGATCTTTATGACCTAATCATGGTGTTGACATGCCATCCCCTTTGCTATACAGTCAGATGCAGCATAACAATGTTTTGGTTAACAACAGACCACATACATACAGTGACCCATGACATTACAATGAACTGAAAAAGTCCTCCGGCCTAGTGACATCACAGCTCTTGTACAGTCATCGTGTAACACCTTACTCACGTGTTTGTGGTGATGTTTGTGGAAACAAACCTGCTGCACTGTCTGTTATATAAAAGGGTAGCACATAGAGTGATGTACAGCTCATAATACTTGACAGTGATAATAGATGACTCTTACTGGTTCATGCACTTACTGTTACATACATTTTATTGTTATTTTAGAGTGAACTCTTTCTGCCTATAAAGAAAAGAGTTTGCTGTAAAACAGCAAAATGTGTTAGCTGGCAGCATCCTCATATACCTTGTGTTTACCACCTCTCTCGATTGCGTCATTTTCTCTTGTGCTTGACTTTGTTTTGTGTTGTTTTGCACAGTAGCATGCTGTACAAGCTTGTAGCCTGGGAGCAATAGGCTGTGCCCTGCAGCCCAGGAGTGTAGTAGGCTAGACCATCTAGGTTTGCCTAAGTGCACTCTGATGTTTGCCTAATATTATATGATGAAATTGCCTAACTATGCATTTCTAAGAAGAAATTCCTGTTAAGTGGTACCTACTGTATAATGTAAACTAATCAAGGGAGTGGCATTCTATCACCCTTTCCACATTCTATTGGATAGAAGAGAATCACATGTTCTCCAGTGGTAGATTACACAAGGTTTAGAGTGTGGTGGCTGCAAGGTCCAATTCATTTTCACCTCTTTATCTACTCCCTTGGGTTGGTCCTGGCCTCTATCCTGTGCTTGGCTTTGGCCAATAGAATAACAGCAAATGTAATGCAAGCAGAGGTGTAAAAAATGCTTTGCCCCTTAGCACTTGCCTTCTCTTGGAACCCTACTGAGACTGGAAGAAGCAAGCTGGCATGATGCATGGGGACCCAGTGTCACCCAGGATGGTGCAGCCACCCTAGATTCTGCAGACCTGCCACTCTGTTAATTAACTTCCAATATGGGAGCACACCCCACAGAGTTCAGCTGAGCTGGCCATAACAGCTTCATTCCATCTATGAATTTGCATGTCTCCTTAGATGTTTGCCGAGCTCTTATAAAAATGTGCATTTTATATTTTATCCTTCAAATGTTATATATTTTTAAAGATTTTATTTATTTATTTTTAGAGAGAGGGGAAGGGAGGGAGAAAGAGAGAGAGAAACATCAGTGTGTGGCTGCCTCTCACGTGGCCCCCAATGGGGACCTGGCCTGCAACCCAGGCATGTGCCCTGCCTGGGAATCTAACTGGCCACCCTTTGGTTCACAGCCCACGCTCAATCCACTGAGCTACACCAGCCAGGGCTTCAAATGTTATATTTGAATTGCTTTCTGCAGAATGGTATCAGTGTAGATACCTGTCATGGGTTCAGTTTTTCCCTCCTGAAAGGATATGTTGAAATCCTAACCCACAGTCCCCCAGAATGTGACCTCATTTGGGAATCAAGTTCTTACAGGTGCATTTGCCTATTTTTCATGCATATATGTGAACTTGGTATTAAATCTTCTTTAACTATTTTATGTAACTCACCAGTGAAGTTATTGCAGCCTGTAATTTTCTTTGTGGGAAGGTTTTCATTAGAAATGCACTTTTTAAGATAGAGAGATATACAGAGTTTCTACTTCTTGTGTTGGTTTAAAATTTTGGCTACTTCAGGTAATTATTCCATTTCCTCTAAGTTGTTGAACTTACTGCATTTAAGTGATTAAAAATTTCCCTTATTATGACTTTAATGATTTTAAGATATTTAGTTATGTCCTCTTTCCTGATAATGATATTATCCTTCATTAGAAAAAATTTCTTCATCAAGTTCTGTATTATATTTACTAGTCTTTCTGTAGAAACAGCTTTGGAGTGTATTAATTCTATTTTTTATTCTTCTATTCTGTTGACTTCTTAATTTTCTACTTCATACTTTAGATTTAATTGTTGTTGGGTTTTTTTGCTTTGCAGCTTAAGATTAAATTTAGATAACACATTTTTGAGTTTTCTTCCTTTCTACTATAAACATTGGATCGGACAGTTTCCCTACAAACACTGATATAGGTGCATTCTATGAATTTTGGTGTGTTGTGTTTTTGTTCTCCTTCGTAATTAAAATATTTCTAATTCAGTGAGTGTTTTCTTTTATCCATGCATAATTGAAATTATGTTATTCAATTTCCAAATATTTGGTTATTTCTTACATATTATTTTGTCATTTATTACTAATTCATTTGTATTTAGTCAAAAACTCAAGTTTTAATGTATTTAAATACATTGAGACTTGTTGTTATAGCAGGCATTCTATCAATGAATGGCGTAACTGAATAATCTGTGCGCATTTGAAAATGTGTACTTACGAAATGTGCTTCTGTTCCCATACTACCATCTGATGCTCTAATATGGGGTTGTTTTTATCGGTTTACTCTCCAAACATCCACACAAACCATTTCGAGCCTTCTCTACTCTCCTCAAATTCCTAAACCTTGTCATCTATTTTTCACAAAAAAAATGGCCTCATTTCAAACTAGAGAAAATAGATGTCCCAGACAGGAGTGCTCTCACTTTCTGATACCAAATATAGAAAACTATTTTCTTTTCACCTGATAAAATACAGTGGAGTTTTTCTTCTTATCAAAGGCTAATCCCTTTGCTCCAGAACTTGTCCCTCTGGTTCATAGCCCTTGGCCAATAGGATATTCTTATCTGTCCAGTAGTTTAAGTCTTTCAAGGAGGTCCTTCCCACCTCACCTGTTGTTAAATTTACCACAGCTGAAGGGGGCGGGGTGGGCAACGGAACAACCAAACACCTTTCGTAACCTCTCGTCTTCCTGTTGTTACCTGCCGATCTCCTTTCTTTTCCTCACAGCAGAGTTTCTCCCACAAGTTTTCTATAGTCTTTTTTTCATTTCCCCACCTTCTGTTCACTCTTCTTCCTAATGCAAATGTACTGTTTTTTTACTCAGAGACTGTTTGTCACTCTAATAAATGAACCAGAACTGTGTATCTAACACATGCCATCTATTTTCTCCCAGCTGAGAACGAACAGCCTCAGAGACTAGCGTAAATGACCATGCAAAGTACGTGTAATGAGGACACTACGAGGGACAGGCTCATGGCTGGCCTTCCCAGCCTGGGCTGACGTCTGCACTCCAGTAGATGAATAGCGCTGAGAATTCTGCAGGGCACTGGGTGAGGATTTCCAATGTGGAAGACTAAATGATATCCGACCGCGAATCCAGGATTCTATAGGGAAAATAAATAAATAACTACAGGGACTAAAAAATAGTTAGACTAATTTAGGTTCTCTTTTGTGGAGTATTGTCATCATGTTGCTGTCTGTATTCTGACAGGCATGTACAGAAAACTCCTCCATCCTTCCTGATCTCCTTCTAGCTTCAGTACACTGTGCTTGCTGTACAAATTGAAGCAAAACTCAGCTGGACTGAGAGCCTCTCACTGACCTCATAGAAACACGTCCATGAACTAACTTGACGTTTCATAGCAGCACAGCTATTTGCAGGCGTTCAGTAAGATCCACCTTCTTTCTTGCCAGTATCTGATTAGAGAAATCAATGGTACCACAAAAGTCATACCTTGAGGATTATACTTGAAAATAAACCTCATTTGAAAATAAACCTCATTTGAAAAGCTACTGATTATGCAACATTATCAGAAATCTTTTGTGGGACCAGCGTCTAAGAGGCTCTCCCAAGAAATTAGTATAGTTTCTATGGCATAAAGCATCCAGAATAAGAAAAGTCACTTTGTGGCATGTCAGAAACCTTAGAAAATATGCGGAAATGCAAAGGGAAAAGAATTTACCCACACTGAAATATCTATAGGCAAAACTTGGTGAAAATTAATTTTTTTGGATTTCATTTCTTAGCCTTTGAAAAATATAAATAAATGTGCATAATATAAATTATTAAAAATGCAACCCTGGCATCTGTAAGTAATATTTCATGTGAAATTTTGGCATAGTCATTATTTGCATTAGGATTATATTTTTGACATTATTAGGATCATCCTCTGAGAGTTTGGTTAGAATTAATGATAGAGATCAGTGTCATGACTATAATTCTCTTAACCAGTTCAGTCTTTGTAAACAGACCACATTCTAGGAAGAGAGAAAAGCAACAGTAGAGGACCCAACTCAAGAAAGAATCTAGGTCAGATTCTTGGTCTAATCTAGGTCTAATCTTGGTCTAACCTAGATTCTAGATCTAGGGAAATATGCTAGAAATTTTGCCAGAAAAAGAATACAAACAGGGTAATGGAAGCAGGAACTAGAAAATAAAATATAATAAAGCAAGTACAAAATGGTAACATGTATAAACCAAGAATTGTGATTTGTGATAAATGAGAATTATGATCAATTCATTTTTTTGTACTTGAGATAAAGTTAGATTGATTTAAGATGTGACTGGAACAGAACAAATGAGGGAGGCAAAAATGAAGTTGAAGATTTATGTGGAGGCCAAGTTACACAGAGTTTTATAAGCCATAAGGAACATTATAAGCAAACTGGAGGCATCAGCTGACTTGTATTTTAAGTTGATGACTTGAGTTGCTGTGCACACTGGGTGGAAAGGGGACGAAGCGGTCAGTTTGGGTCCACAGCAGTAGTCCAGGTGGAAGTGTGAGGCAGGGGAGGGTGGGGAAATGGGCTAGTCGACTGGATTGACAGATGAGAGAACTGGTAGTGGAGGGAGAAATAAGTGATAAGATTCAGGGTAAATTTTGGAGTTAAGTTCCCAGACTTCCTGGTTTGCTGCAGTGGGGAGGAGATGTCGTGAGGATACCTGGAAGAACGGAGGAGTGCCATGTTGACCTCTAAGGGTTTTACTTCAGAAGCCGATTAGATGGTGGTTCTACAAGGATCACAGAATGATAAGGATACACTGATGGGCAAAGTGAAAATCACAATTATCCTTGTTATTTCTTTGTATTGTTATATGAATAATTCAGCCCCTCTCCCTGGCTGGTGTGGTTCAGCAGATTAAGTGCTGACCTGCGAACCAAAGGGTCGCTGGTTTAATTCCCAGGCAGGGCACGTGCCGGGGTTGTAGGCCAGATTCTGAGCAGGGGGTGAGAAAAGCAACCACACATAGATTTGTCTCTCCCTCTTTCTCCCTCCCTATCCATCTCTCTAAAAATAAATAAAATCTAAATAAAAAATAAATAAATAATGCAGCCCCTCAATACATTTTGTCAGAGGAGATGGGCCAGGTGTTCTCAGGTGGAAAGGCAGCATTTGGCTTTGATTTGCAGAGAGGACAAGACACAGTGGAACAGGAGATGCACTGGCTGATTTGTCATTTAAAAATGTAGATGGGATAAAAATGTTGAATGTGTAAAATACATGCAAAAGTCTATGAATATATTTGCAGAGAGATTGCCTTTTTAATTAACCTGGCTTTTGTTGATCCCACTACACAAACACAATGAATGTATTAGACCCACTCTGGCAAGATAAAGAATTGGGACTATAATTCAGAGGAGTATAATCTAATAGGTATGAAGTTCTGTGGTAGAAGTAGAAAAACGTATTAAGTGGATCTATGTTAGAGGTAAATAGGATCTATAATATGTAAATTAGTCGCTTATAAATAGAATGCCATCATCATTTAAGAGACTCAAAGATGGACCTACTAATAGGATATTGTTAAAATTGAATATTCATTTCTGATTAAACAAGAAGTCTTAATTTTCTATAAATAGAAAGGTATTTTTCTCAACTTGGTAAAAATTATCTACCAGAAACTGCTGTAAACAAAATACTTAATGATGAAATGTTAGAAGAAATTCCATTAAAGTCAAGAATAATTATGGTACCCGCTATCACTATAATTATCCAACACACTAGTAGCACACTGGAATAAATCATCCTTCTCATCAACAAAACTCATACAGACAACAAAATAGGCAGAATTTATTATACCACATTGGCTGAAAACACTCAGATTAAAGAAATACAGAGAGCTTCTTAAGTAGATAGAATGAAGGAGCCTTCCAATTAATAAACAGGCTTACTTGAACATGTATAACACTTACTAGACTTAGGCCTTATTTTTTCAAAGATATGTTAACACTTTTTTTAACCCTCTCAAAAACCTTATGAAACTGAACACTTATTATCCCTGTTTAATAAATTAGTAAACTGAGATATGGAGATATCAATTAAAGTGTCCAAGACAAACTTACTAGCAAAGATCTGAACCCAGATGGTCTGACTCAGAAGGCTGTATACATGAACCACTAAGCTTTCTCACTGGGTTGACATATTTGGTTTAACACATATCCCCCTTGTTAGCAACTCTTGGTTCTAGTGTTTCATCATTCATGCATTTAATTCTTTTGAGACTACACTAAGTTTTGTGGTTACCATAATGCAACATTAAAAGTATTCCCCCAAATCTCTTGCTGTAATAGTACCTATATTTTTAAAAGTGTGTTAGTCTAGTGGTTAATTAACCAAGAAGATGTGGGAAAAAATGTCCTGCAGACTCAGAATTTAAGACTTGTCTTTTCAGACTCCTTCATATAAACTCTTCTAATTCTCCCACCTCCATTGGGTTATATTTCTTGTTGATGTCATCAAACTGAAGCAAATGGTCAGACTCAAGGAAATCTGTATATTTTTATGTGATCACTTAGTTTAGTTTATAAGTGGTACTATTAAGTTAGAACTACCATGAGGAAAATAGTACTTCAGAATAGCAATATCTTGAATATCATGTCATTTCTAATGGAACAACTGATACCTTCATCAGTGTGTATGGACTGGAAAGTGTATATTGTTAAATCTAAATGGAATATTCATCCTCCAAACAAGCATTGCAAATAATGAACTCAATTCAATTACATTAAGTTGTAGGACTGAGTTGCTAATAGTGGTGTTTTCAGCCTAACCCATTGTGATTTTTTTAATCATATTTTTAACACAAAGTGTTAATTTCTTGGTATTAGATTTTTTTGAAGTATGCAGCAGAGGTCTACTTTAATGAGTACAAGATTTTTTGAAGACAATGAAAAGGTGTAAAATAATTCAGTTAGGATCACAGACATTATGTTTTTAATAACCAAGTACCAAGGCTTTCACTGGAATTTCTGCCTTTATTGTCTGCCTGTATGGGATGGCTTAATGTGAAAGGAGACAGAACCATAGTGCCAAGAATGAGAGTTGTGTATATGAGGAGGGACCCCCCCAAAAAACAGATTTTATTTATAAAAACTGCATATTTATTCTTACATGTTTAAACTTCAGTCACCTTCAAAGTACTATCCATTTGCTACAACACACCTATCGATACTTTTTTCCACTGCTCAAAACAGTTTTGAACTCATTGATTTTGATGCCTTTTAGTGCTTCTGCCATTTTTTGTTTCATTTCTTCCACATCAGCAAAACATTTCCCTTTGAGGACTTATTTTCATTCAGGGAAACAAAAAAAAAGTCACTCAGGGCGAGATTGGGTGACTGGTGAGGGTGGTGCATGGGTGGCTGTTTCTAGTCAAAAACCGCTGAACACTCAGCACAGAGTGGGCAGGTACTCTTATAAGCCACCCATCACAAGCAAACAGGCATCTTCAAAAAAAATTCACTGAAGTCAAACTCAGCCTCTCACAACACCAGCTGGTGCACAGACACAGATTAGGTCCTACAATACTCTCCTAGTGGAGCAAGCCTGTACTACAACGGGCCCACCTTCCAGAAGATAATTCTGATTTGGGGAGGGATCCCCCCTCATATGCATATTCAGTGATATTTAAAAGAGACTCTTTTCTGAAACATCAGAAGGACTAGTAATGATGGACCATATGTACACATAAGGGGCATCAATGGGGCAGGAGGTCGAGGGAGCTATGCAAGTAATAGCATCATATAAACGGTGTCTAGCAAATAGGTGACATTACATCGCAGAGAGATGTAATGGCCTTCCAGGGCCACATATATTGTGACAACCAGATCCTCAATATATTTGGGCCTGTGGCTTGGGCTCAAATTCTTCTATGTATTTTTCATAAATTGTGGACACCTGGGCCATTAGTGAAGTGATATAATAATTTTCTCTGTTTACTGCTTAGGAAATTCAGCAGCAGACAGGGTAAACACCAGGGTACAGACCAAGGTACCTAAGTCTGAATTTAAAAGAAAAATTTTCCAACTGAAGTCTGTATCTTTTACACTATACCACAATGACCAGCCCACATCTTACTTGCATTCATACTGAGAGTTCTAGCATAATATCTAATAGTTCTTGGAGCATGATCAATTTAATTTAGAAACTGGTACACCACTTGAATGTGAAGAACCTTCCTTTTTTAAAAAGAAATATTTATGTTTTATTTCTCACTGAATGTGAACTAATCTAATCGACGGATCGATAGCTGGCAGTGAATGACTGAGCTAACATTTCAGCTCAAGTGCAGCAGGACTTCCGCAGCATCCTCACCAATACTCCCAAGGCTCATATATGATTTGCTTTTCTTTAGTCTGCCTTCCATAAAAGTAATCTAAAGTCATCCTCTCATCAATTTAAAAACTCTTGCATTTATAACACTTTGATGGGGACTCAATTACAGTGTCAGCACTGATGGGAGGCTGAGCCATGTTTGGAGAGATGGCACCGCTCTGAAATGAAGGAGTTCGAGTGAGTAATTACTTCCTGCCTATAAGACTGTGAATTTCTATTATGTCATCTGCCTGTTTCAACAATGCAAAAGGAGGCATCAGGTCTTGCGGAATGTTAATTATAGACCTTGATAACTGATTGCAAACTCTCACTAGAGTACATATTACTTCATTATAAGTTGCACTCTGGAAACAAGACATTTCTAAGGAACTATGGTGTGAGATTTGTTTGTAAAATGCATTCT
>PVKM010038954.1:0-13921 GCA_004027735.1 Carollia perspicillata | reverse complement strand
GTACAGCAGAAAGACTGTGCTCTCCATAGTGGGTACTGCCTGACGGAGACTTTTGCCTAGTCTTTTGTAACGGTCTCATAATTTTTTTTAAGGCCTTACTGCTGCTGTGGGCTTTTTTTTTTTACTATCTTAGTCATTTTTAAGCGTATAGTTCAGTACATTCACATTGTTGTATGACCAATCTCCAGAATTTCTTTCATCTTATAAAATTCGATTGTTCTTCCTCAAGAGCCATCCTAATGGGTGAGAAGCAGCATCTCATTGTAGTTTTGATATGGATGGGTTTTGTTTTGTTTACTTACATGCACTTATATGTTCAAGTAGTTAAATAAATTTTCACCTAAGCGAAACGTTTTTGCACCTGTAATACCGCAGGCAAGTTTGGCTCCTGTGCCTCCAGAAATAGATCACACACTTAGAAAAGGCTTAGAGAAACAATTAGGAAATTGCAATAGAGTACTTTTCCTTTTGGGAAAAAAAATGAAACAATTCTACCTCTTTAGCTGGAAAGACAAAGTCTGAGGAGGGTTTTAATCAAAGTTTACGGAATCAAGCTGGGAAGGAAAGCTCTTACTCGGGAAGAATGGGGGCTACTCCCTTACTTCTGTCTGAGGACAAATAACATACGCTGGTACTCTGTGAAGGGGGTAAGACATGGAAGGAACTCATTAATAAAAGTGCTAGCACCGTGCCTGTGGACAATGCTTTATCTTTTTCCAAACATTTGTTCTCGTTATTGCATTTTCTTGTCATCCCACCCAAGTTGAGTGGGCAGGACAAAGATCATTATTCCAGAAGAAAACTTAATTATGTGGAAAGATTAAATGAGGTCAGTGGTTCCCTATTTCTGGATTTGTTTTTTCTAAGCTTAAGATGTTGTTCAGATTGTGTAAATAGTTTAGCTTTTTAGACTAATTAAGCTCATGGGTAGAAGATTGACGCTATTTGAAGCTAAGAAAAGTTCATGGACACAATCAACATGGCGTCTGGGATAATGGCAGCTCAGGGGAAGGAGTGGTAACCAAGAACATGGATTATCCACGATTTATTTTATAAATTAAAAAATACATCTGAAGCAACTATGATGTTAAGCTTTGATAAAACTTGGAAATGTATTGTTTATATTATTTTGTCCCTGCACTTGGGATATCTTATGAATCGAAAACAAGAAAATCAGAAATGCTTGCGGGACTCCCCTAACTTTTGATGACTAGAGACGAAGGGATGAGGGTGTAAATCTTCCCCAAATGCTTCCTTAGTACCATTCTGAGAAACAAACTGTTGAACTAATTGCACCATTGATCTGACTCACGGTAGCATTCCTTATATTCTTAGGAAATAGGGCTGATGGTAACGTCTCAGTAATGCTGACCCCACCAATGCTTCCCGGAGATCATAGTGGAACTTAGAAACCGTGGATACATGGAAATATTTTGTTTTTTTTTTTTAAGCAGAGATCACAAAATTGGACCTGTAGTGCAGAACTAGTACCTAGATGTGTTTTACTGGACAGGCATACTTTTAAAAATCAAAGCAACGTGTTAAAAATCAAGTGATTTTATGTTACAAGAAAAACCCAGATTTCTCCTTTTCGTAAGTTCAGAAGAATGAGGGTGTGCATTCCCATGAGGCAGCCGTCTGTCAGATTTGAAGGGGAGTGGAAGCTGCCTCCCCAGATAGTGGGGCGTGTCTTCCCCATGCCATCACGGTCCCCACACCCTCCATGGCTCCCAACACTTAGACCAAGGAGCAGTTGCTGTTTATCATCATGCCCATACTGTGGTTTTCCTTCGTCGGGGAAGGGTTCTGGATACCCATATCGCTATCAAATGCGAAAAGGCAAAAACCCTATGATTTGTTTATACCTGGCTGCCTTCACTTGCCCACCTTCTCTGCCTGACTCTGAGACATTTCATTCCCATCCCCTGAAGGGACTAGTCTCCACTTTTAATGGCCTTTGGGGGAAAATATAATGAGTCCTAGTGACCTGGAAACATTCCAGATAGATTTATTATCTGTTTCTTGGTCCCTTTTCCCCCAACTTGATTCTCCGCCTCTGGTTTTAGCTGAAGCATCTGTTTTGTTTTGTTTTTCTACCAATTACATGCCTGGGCTAGAAGAAGGTATACTGTTTTATTATGTTATTTTTTTCTTATGCTTTCAGAACCAGAATATTCAATAGATCAATAAAGCCATGTTTAGTATGAGAAATGTCACTGTTTAAGGTTCCATACCGCATAAAAATAGCAGTGATATGTTCAGTACTGACCATTTATATATTTAAAGCATTAGCCTTTCCCCATCACAAGACAATGACATTTCGAAACAACCCTATACAATTAATAAGAGTTGTGTTTGCTTGTTGTCGTCACTCATCAAACCCTGTACAGTTACAGCCCACATAGGGATATGTCCCTTCAGGAGGCCAGGTGTCTATGAATCCCACATGCCTGGGGTTTCCTTAAGGGATGGTGATAACAATAGTTATTATTGAATTTCAGGTTTTGTGAGTTTTCCTGGACATGATAAATAGGCTTGATGAAAATTTTAATGTTTGACAGTATAAAATATTGAATAATCAAACCCTAAGAAAGTTGAATTAGGGAAGGTTCAGCTGCGCTGTAACATTTAACATGTAAATAAAGTAATTCAGACTCTCTGTATAATTTTGGTTAAGTCATCCAGATTAGTGGGACATTTTCTCTTTGACCTTTTTTATATAGGTGATTTAGGGATAAATAGGTCAGAGAGTGTAGAATGATTTAAATTCCCGGCCATGGTTCCGTGCAGCTACAATAGCCAATCAGTTGATCCACCCAAAGTACTCATCTTGGAGCCTGGATTTGTAACTCGACCAAACTTGCAAGCCTGGCGGATCCTGCAGGGTTCCCGAAGAGTGCCACTTCTCCCCTCCCAGTCACCACGGACGGAGCAGCATCCCGGTCCACGGCCGAATGCTGTCACTGCCTCCCCACTCTTGCAGGAGCAATGGCAGATGTCCGCAGTCCCAACTTGGAACTCTGGCACTGGGACAGCTTTTCTTGCCAGTCCTGAGATTCAGCTGTGGCCTGGACCTTCCCTGTCCTCACGCCAGCCCAATTAGCAGTGTCTTCACGCCAGCCGCTGGACCTAATTTCAGTCCCTTCATTGCATCCCCAGGTCCCCACGGTCCCCACCAGGCTCCCACCTCATGGGACAACTTTGAACAATAATGAAGTCAAACTTCTTGCCTAAGGAGGGAGAGCGTTTCGAGTGGTGAGGGAGAGAATCGGTGTTTTTAACAGTCAGCCAGCATTGACACTTCAAGTCTTAAAGAATAGGAAAAGGAGTCTGACCTCTGTCTTAGTCCATTCGAGCTGCGATAACAAAATACTCCTTACCAACGGGGGTGGCATGGCAGCTTATAAACAATATGTGTATTTCTCACAGTCTGGAGGCTGGCAAGTCCAAGATCAAGGCACCAGCAGATTCAGTGTCTGGTGATGACCCATTTCCTGTTCGTAAATAATTGTCTTTTCACTGTGTCCCCACGTGGTAGAAGGAGCAAGGGAGCTGTCTGCAGGGTTGTTTTTAATAAGGGCACTAATCCCATTCATGAGGGCTCCACCCTCATGACCAAATCACTTCCCAATGGCCTTACCTCCTGCTACTATCTCTTGGGGCCTTAGGTTTCAAAATATGAATTTTCAGGGACACAGTCAGTCTATGGTAACCTCTTCATGCTTATCCCACCTTTTGGAATTGAGATGTAGATTCCAGAGAGGGAGGTAGGAAAGGCGGGAGAAAACTAAATGTGGGGTTGAGGTGAGCACACCTCATTGACACTGTGCACTATGCAGGGGATCTGTTATTAGCTCCATTTTACACACGGGAAACACAAATTTAAGAAAAAGAGTAAATAATGTGCTCAAGCCAATCTGTGGCAAAATCAGATGTTGTTCCACAAGTTCAAGTACAGGGCTCTTCCTCTTCTCATTCTTTTCCTCCGAAGCCCTGCTGTGGGAATATTGTTAAGTCTTCTGTCTTAAGCTTCGTGTCATTCCTATGAAATTAGTGTTCTCATAGATAAGTAAGAACCAACACAATTTGCATTTTAGGCACCAAAGGCTTGAAACCCAGAGAGGTGAGGAGCTCCAGCTTAAAACAAAGGACATTGTTGCCCTTCCAACAGTAGGACGGCACATTGTCCCGTCTATTCCTCTCAACAGCTGTAAATGCACGATTTTGAATTGTATTATGGAGTAGATTTTGGTAGCGTTTCCCAATGAAAAATCAGTGGTTCAATCACATGGCAATAGAGGCAGAGCAAAGCAGTGTTATAGACCAGCATTAATCATCACACAGCCGTAAAAAAGGTGCTTGGTGCTTACCTCACTGGTGCACACGAGCTCAGCCAAGGGAAGAGGTGTGACTCCTGCCCTCCATCCTCTGCATCTAGCCAGGCAGGCCGCTGAGCCCAGAAGCACTGTTCAACACCAGTGTGGCTGTCAGCTACTGAATGAAGACAGACCCGTCTTCAGCCCACTCACCTTTCACCCAGGCCTCAGCTACTGAGATCCCTTGAGCCCTCGGGAGGGCAGAAAGCAGGCATTAGTGTCTGTTAGTATCTCCCCTAAGAGGCCAGAGGATGCAAAATGTGAGGCTACATAAAGGGAGGCATATCTTGACTGCACGCAGACATCATTTCTGTTTCTCTGTCTTGAACGCATCAATGTCACAGCCGGTGCTCAGCCTCCACGCAGCCGAGGAGACAGTCTCTGGAGCAGGCCGCCTGGACTTCTCTCTGGGCTGTGTGTGGCCCTCCACACGTTATTTAAGCCTCTACACTTCAGTTTTAACATCCGCAGTGTGGGAATAATCAATAGTAGGACCACTGCAAAGGGTTATTGTCAGGATTAAATGAGCTGATGTATGTGGAGAACCTGAGAGTAAGTATAAAATCAATGTTTTCTTTGCCTGTCTATAGCATCCCATGGCCTTGCCAATGCTCTAAGGCACTTAGGTCACTTAAAACAAGGCAGCCACTGAAGTCTCTTCCAGCTGCAGGCTTCCCTGATTCTCTGTCCAACTTAGAATACTTCTCCAAGTGTGGTCCACAGACAGGGAGCTTGTTACAAATGCAAATTCTCAGGTTTTTTCCCTGGAACTACTAAGTCAGTATCTTTGGGTGGGCCCAGGAGTCTGGCATTTAACATGTTATGCAGGTGATGTTTAAAGTTGGGAAGGATTGTCTCAGAATCTCCTCTTCACTGAGAATCTTCAAGCCTGGTGCCCTCTTTTAGAAACCCCAAAGATGGCGCTGCAGTGGTCATGGTGATGGCAGAGCCCAGATGTCTTCATTGATACCTTTGACATGGGGAGGCAAAGGTATCAGGGAAGCAGTGGGAAGCAGAATGTTGGCAGGGATGGTTAAGGACCTCAACACCATCAGCTCCGCTAATTAACAAAAGAACGATTCTTACAATGAGGTGAGTGCTGGCTGGGGCAATTCCAGAGATTTGAATTGGGCTAAGTTTTAGCCCATTTTTATATTATTTGACCTTAGATCAGATTTCCACCTCCAGGGCCATATTCGCAGTCCAGATGGGGCTATAAACTGGCATTCGTACCTTTATTTGAATTTAGCTAAGCCGATAAAGGAAACTCTGAGAGCTCATTCTTTGAAACGAAGAGGTTGTTAGGCAATGAAAATCCATCTACGTATGTTTTCTGAGTTTTTCCAGAATTCGGGATATTCCGATGAGTAAGCACTGTGGGCATCTGAAAAGGAGGGGGGACTAAGTGATAGGGTGCCTGTCGCCCTCTCCCAGGACAGTGCCCCTGGTCATCTCTTCATCTCCAGGATGCTCCCCCTGTAGGATCAGCCAAAACAAAATGTAGTATTTCTAAAATGAACTCCTCTGATCTGTAGGGCATATTTCTTCTCAGTTATGTTTTGACCAACAGTGAAACAATTTTTTCAGGCTTTCTTCCCGTGCTGGAAGCTTTGAGGTACTGGTCAACTCCTGGTCTTCTGATGCAGTACAGCGCCTCCTGGGTCTGCTTTGTAGAGACGCCCTAGTTTAGTGACATAATCCAGTTCAGCTTCTTACCATCTTGTGGCCTGATGGCTTCAGTGGCCCTGAGCTGTACCCTTCCTGGGCCAGCGTATTCTTCCCCTGCACGTTCCTTCATGGCCACATTGCCACAGCAACACCTTTCAAAGACTTTTTTCTTGCCGGGTTGTTTATGCCTTTGGCAAAAAACCTACTCCGCCTTTATTTTGTCTCTTCTATGCAATCCAAACATCTCTACCCAGCCTCCAAGCTCTTCGCTAACTCTGCTTCCCACGTTTCAAGAGCATTCTCCATATTCTATTCAATTCCAGGAAATCAATGCGGGGTACTCATCACTCCACTTCTTAGCATCCTCTCCATTCTCCCAACAGTCCACTTCGCCCCTTGCACATTTTTTCTCCCTCCCTCTCTTTGTCCCCAGCTCTGGTTCCAGGACCCTATTAAACATTCACTCCAGGTCCCCTCTAACTTCAGAAGTGCTGCTACTGCTGTATCCATACTCTAATGTATACGTGGCTTTGCAATTATCCCCAAGGATTTTTATATGTAGGTTCTTCGCTAGGTAGCTTACTACTGAAGACCAGAGGCAGCAGAGAATTTTCCATTTCCTTTGTTAATGCTACACTCGGGGACCAGCCTGGAGTGCAAAGCTGATAGAATGTTCAGCATGAAATAGGTGCTCCTGACATGTTATTTGCTGCTCACAAAGAGGTTGTGGGGTCCCCTGAAGATACCACCCAGGGGAGGAAAAGAAGTTAGGATCCTCCTAAGTGAGGCATGGTTCAGGGAGTTCTAACGAGACCCAATTAGAAACCCTTCTATTCGATTATGTTTCATGTGAATAGTAAAAGCTAGTATGTGAAAAAAAAAAAAAAACAGGCAAACTGTGGCTTTTTGGACTGCAGCTTTTTGGACGGTGGCACACTTCTCTACTGCTGTGAGTGCCTGCCTGGTCTGCATTATGATTTCCTTCCTTGCTGGAAAGCTGCATAGACTTTCTCCCTTTCTTTGGAAGGAGTGGGACCTGTTGGAAATGTGAGGCTCTGGGATTCAAATGCAGTGGGCTCGGCGGTGGGGCTCTGTAGTGCATTTCTTGACAAGTCCTGAAAAAACCATTGAATTCCGGCCTGTGCTTTTTCTGCAGTATTTGGATGTGTTTCAGCTGCAGGGTTTGGCTGGCTAGCGTAATCGAAATAGACTTTGTTTCTTCCTCGGCAATCTTATGTTATAATTTTATCTTTTACAGTTGAAACGAAATATTTTTCTGCCGTGCAAATACTTTTGAGTGCAATAGAATCACAGCTCTTTCGCAAGCAAACAACCTGTTTCTCAAAATTACATGGAAACAGGTGCAAATATCAACTAGTGCCGTCCTCATAGCAAAACCAATAGGCATTGGGTGAGTTTGCTAGAGGATACCAAGTTACATGGAAGATCTTTTTTTAAAAAAATTAAATGCAGGCATTTTGAAGGGACTTTTACTTAGTAGAAAAGAGGTTTTCCTCTTTCGTTTGGCATGATTAAAACACTGGATCTAGTCATCTCTGCACTGTCGCTAGCTTTGTGCCTGTGTCGTGGGCCAGGGGGCCTGATGCTCTGTGTAACAGGCTATTGTTCTCTGTAATCTTCAAAGGACAGCTGGCCTTTGAATCTGCTCCATATCTAGAATTCTAGCTTTAATTATCAGATTAGCTCAAATTTTTTTTCCTTTGTGATTAAGGGGGGAAGAAGCTAGAATGTGTCTCTTATTCTGCAAAATACTTGAGATGGTAGGATCCCAGATATTTAATTTTATTCTGAAAATGAGAGCTGGTCAAATTAATAGACTTCTTCAAACCAAGGGATGGAAATTAATAAATCGGGAGAACAGAGTCCCTGAGGGACAAGACATAAATGTTCATGTGGCGAGCTCTGCCAAACGACACTGGAATTGTGCCTTTCAGGGTCCCTGCAAGTCATGAACAAAACGAGAAAGATTATGGAGCACGGAGGGGCCACCTTCACCAACGCCTTTGTGACCACACCCATGTGCTGCCCTTCCCGGTCCTCCATGCTCACCGGGAAGTACGTGCACAACCACAACGTCTACACCAACAATGAGAACTGCTCCTCACCCTCGTGGCAGGCGATGCACGAACCTCGGACTTTTGCTGTATATCTTAACAACACTGGCTACAGAACAGGTAAAGGGTGAACTTCTAGCCCCTGACCCCTTGATAAAACGTCTTAGACACAGACAAAGGCAGTGCGTAATGAAATGTGTGAAGTTCCGATCAGTTCCTCGATGGAAGTAGTTAGGCTGTTCTCATCTGTATCGGTGTCCTCCCCATCCCTCCCCTTTCCACTCTGAAGGATGTACCAAGGAGAGGTGCCGTCGGGAAAAGTCAGAATGATTCTCAATGGACATGTTATGAAAGAGTTTTACCCACCAGAGCACCTAGCATTTGGAATTTTCCAAGAGAACCTGCCACGGATAAGTTTTCACTCCATTTGCTTATTTACCTCAACCTCCCCAATCTCAAGGGATCATGGTACAGCTGGAGGCTTGTCTTAGATGTTGGCAAATTTCTGCTGATACTTTCAGTAAGAAATCATCAACTGCTTAGCCCCTCCCCCAGGGTCTGGGACACAGATGATTACAATCACTTACTGAATGAATAAATCATTACGTGGACAAAGCAATGACACATATCTTATTGATGCGTCTATTTAGTAAGATTTGGAGATTTTTTAGCTCATATTGTGGCCATTTGAGGTTTCAGATGTTCACCTCCGTCTTCCAAGAAAGGAAGGCAATTACTCTACCTCCTCTCATTGTTTAACCTCCATAATAAGGCCTGAGGACAGTTTGGGTTAGTTGGTCTTCTGAAAACTGGGCACCTCTTCCAAGAGAGGTCATGGCCATCATGCCAGTCCTTCTAAGGAAGAAGCAAGGCTCCTTCTAATACGGCTGCCCTCCCGACCACCGCCCCCCCTCCCCGCCCCGCCAGTGCCTTCATTCTTCCAGCACTTAGATGCCCTCAGCATTTCTTCATGAGAGGAAGCAAGGGTGTTTCTGGAGGAGCGACAGTGCAAAATGGATTTTGCAGAACCACCTGGATTTGTTCATAAGATTTAATGATGCTATCATTAAAGCTTCTGGAAATGATTTTACAGAATCTCTAGCTCAAAGATTGAAAAGTAAAGGATTTCAGACAAATGTATTCTGTTAAATCTCTTCAGAAAATGAAATCAATCTTTCCCACTGATCTCAGGAAACATGTGGCCATTGGCTCCTTTGCAGAGCACCCCGTGGACACTTAATACTTGTTATTTATAGATGAAAATATTCATTGTGAATATGACAGCATTGTCATTCACAGATATTTTAAGGTAGCCACTCACAGAGGAAGATCTGCCCATGAATCCCAAGGGTGTTTGCTTATACTTAGGGAAGAAACTAGGTTACTCAGAGTGCCTTATCCTGAATGTGTTTTCTCACGTAAGTGATTTAAATTTATAGCACCTTCCATCTGAGAGCTCTAAAGCGGTTTGCAAATCCATCAAGCATCCCTGTAGGTTTGCACACAGCAAATGGACTTGGTTCTGTTTCATAACCGGGGTGGGGATTTCAAAACCTGTGCGACCAGCTCGGACGCAAAATCAACAGTGATTCCCCCAGTGCCTGGTTCCTGATGTTAACCACCCAATTTTGTTTTGTTCCTGGAAAGTGTTGTATGAGATCAGGACCTTTCAGCTCCTGGGCTCCCTACAATTTAATCCCTAGCAGTGGGCAAGCAGCTTGGAGGGTTGGCACCGTTACCGTATCCAGAGCGAAATGGATGACGTCCGTAATAAGCGGAGATGCGAGGTGGCCCCGAGCGTCCTGCCAGGACTGCAGGGCTCAGCTAGGGTTTGCTCATTTGTTTCAGGGCTAATCCAAGAAAAGAGGATGTGAATACGTTCTGGAGACACGGCGCACAGCAATGGGAATGGAGTTGATAAGATTATACCGTGTACTTGAAATTTGCTGAGAGGAGGGTGGGTCTTTGGTGTTCTCACCCCGGGGAGTGAGGGGGGAGGAAAATGGTAAAGGCGAAGTGATGGGTATATTGGTTGGCTGGGTGATGGCAAATGTTTCACAGTGTTTATGTATATTGGGCTATCAGGTTGTATGCCTTCAAAATATACAGTTTTGGGTTGTCAGTTATATCTCAATAACGCTGGGGTGGAAAAGGGAAAAAGAAAGACATTAGCTACCCTGTACCAAGGCAATTTAGCTAAGTTTTGTCACCTAGTTCTTAAGCCTTGAGAGAAAGGATTTGCCCACGTTACCAGTGAAAAAACGGTTACTCGAGACAGTTAATTGTCGGAGAACACAGGCTAGTCAGTGATAGAATGAATCCAGCACATCCAATTCCAAAGTTTTTCCTCTTCCCATTATCTTACTTCTTTGCATGTGTGTATATATCATGCCTCACTCCAAAGTGTCCTACAGAGACACATAAAACAAAATGGGATACAGCACAATAAGGACCCTGGCAACTGGAAATGAAGAGAAATAGTTAAAAAGTCAAGGCAAAGGTTAGTATGCAACCTACGTGGCATGGAGTTATAGAGAAAGGCTGCATATTTAAAAATAAGCTTCCTGATGGCAAAAGCAAAAATGGAAACACCACCCATTACAAAGTACTCTGGGTCACAAGGATACAAACAACTCAGTTGCTTCTAAGAAGCATCGTGTATTCTGGCACTTGTTTTAATTCTGCCGTCCTATATCCACCCTACGATGGATCACAAGAGCTTGAATAAAACTCAGACCTAATTTAGTTTGATTCCCGTGTTTTCAAACGAGAAAACTTAGACCCACAAGATTAAGGTGACTTGCTGCAGTGACACATCTGATGTCCTAAGGGGGTGAGTAAGGCCAGGCATCGGGGCTCTTTCCGGTGTGCGGCCTTAACCTCACAGTTAGGGCTAGGACCAAACCGCACATCATAAGGCTTTGCCATGGCAAGTGTCTGACCTTTTGTTCATTCAGTTGTCTTTTCCAGGGAGAGGGGATTTGTTCTTGGACACTAAGGCAGGTTCTGAAGCCAACCTTCTCCCCAGGGGTCTAGACTCTTAGGTAATACTGGAATTTATGGTGAGTCACCCTACAAAATAACAGGAATTTCTTAAAGGCTAACAAGGACTTACCCCAGTACTAAGTGCAGAAAATAAATTTTGATGTGTTCATTAGTAAATCAGAACAATTATAAATGGAAGACTAAAATGGCAGTGATAGGGATCTGTAGAGTTTAAATTTATCTTTGCTGGGAACATATTGAAGTGTCTGAGACAATTGGGAAGTGAAGATGTCTTTGTAATGATAATTATTGATCTAAGCAGGGACAGTGACACAGTGGAAAATAGACAAATAAGCATACCAAGATGACAGGCACCCTGGGAAATTAAGAGAATTGGTAAGTAGGCATTAAACCAGTGCGATTATTTATGAGTCTCTAGACTAGTCAGAAAAGAGGCAACGTATATTTTATTGTTTTCTTAATAATGAATACATTATTTGGAACATTTAGCTGAGAACCTACGAAAAATAATGAAGGAAACTGAAAGATGCATTATACATAAATACCACTGAGAGACAACACAAAGCAGCAATCAGATTTATGAAGAACAGCTCCGAGAAGACAAATTACTATGAGACTTACTTTGGGAGGAATCCAGAATACGTGGATTTAAATGAATCGCATTGACCCAATATTATATTTACTGTTGTATGACATGATTTTTCTTTTTCAGAACCAGGCATATTTTTGGACTGGCTATAGCCTAAATGTTTCTGAACTTACTCATGGAAAATATGGGTCCACAGCAGCTTAAATGTTCGAGAAGGGGAAAATACAGTCACATGTCTTTTGCAGTTTACGTTCTGATAACTGAACTGGGAATGACATCGGATTATCTATCATAAAGATGAATATCCTGCCTGACTTTATGTTCAGAATGTGTTTACTTTAAGTGTCTCGTGAGGGTGTAGACATGCATGTGAAACCCAGCACGGTTTTAAAGCACAGGTGATAATCCGCCTTTCCGAGGTGACAGCGAGTGTCAGCAGAAACCCCCGCACACACACTGAGGGCGCCTGGAGCCGCGTCCTCGCTCGGCCTTCAGTTCGCTCTGAGAACTTGTAGGGAGACCAGTTTTCCAGCAGATAAAACACAGACGTTGGGTGAGAAGGATTCCGAAGTTTTCTTTCCTGCCCAAAATTATACTGTAGTTTTATTATAATCACTGTAATTATTATCCTGAGTCATTTTAAAAATGTTAGTGTTCAAATTATAATCGGAACGCATGATACATGAAATAGCATGTGAATCAAATTTTAGTCTTGCCAATTCTGCTGTACACGTCACTGGGGTGGCAGGGGCAATATTTAGTAGAGTGCTAGGATAAATCCTTTTGTAGAGAATTCTTTTGTAACAAAACAATTTAGACCAATTAATCAATTTTCTAATTTCGTGTCTTTTTATATTATAAAATGTATTTATGTCACTTATGGCAAGTATATTTATTCTCTAATATGGGATTTTTTAAATGAAGAGTTCACTTAAAGTAAAACAAACTAGTAGTCTTATTTTTATGAGTTATAGTATTATAGATTTTTATGTTAAGTTATAAAAATAGATGCTTAAAACTATGGTTGACACTGGGATATGAAGAGATATAAAATAAGACCCCTGTCCTCATTAGATTTAACAATTGAATTGGGGAAACCAAAATCACATACACAAGTTGACATAAGAGGAAACCATAATTTTTAATCGGTTGAAATTATGTATATTCTTAGTTGCAACCAGTGAAATCCTATAACCCAAGTCTATCAATTACATAGAGTAAAAGCTCAGCTAGTATATCACTTGTTATGTTAAATAAGATTTAACTCCTCCACAGAATCAGAAATCTTTGGGGCAGTTCCTATTGCTGACTTAAAATAAATGCCTTGGCTTCAGATAGTTCAAGGAAATTTTTCTATGTATTTTGGCACAGATAGTGCTGGACAGAGTAGCATGGCCTAAAGTCAAAAATAATTATAATCAGGTCTTTGTGATCTTTGTCCTGACACTTAACCCCCACATCACCTTCTCAAACAACTGTGAAGGGGCGTGTTCAAGAAAGAAAGAAAAGGAAAGAAAGTGGCGTAGAAGGCGGGTCGGTGCCATGCTAGTGAGATATTCAGATAGTATAGTAGTGAGTTAAGTTGAATGACCAGTGTCACAGGAGAGAAAATCTTCAAACGACACATAATATAATGGCACTTTGGGCAAGAAAGTAAAAATCACCTTCGGGAAGGAGAAGGAGATTTAATGCATCTGGAGGAAAATAATTAGAAGCCCAGATAATCAATTGCAGAGCGCTGCCAGGAAGCGAGATGTTGAAAGAGGCCAGGGGTGATTACAAATGAGCCTCAGTGTCAGGAGGCAACAGGAGAGGCCAGAGTCACTCGAAGCTGCCAACACGGGGGTGTCGCTCTGCGACACACGAGGTCCTGGTCTCTCTTCGAACAAGTGTGACGGGTGAGGACACATCTGGAAAACTGAGTGCATTCTTTACACTCCATTAACACAGAGACACCGAAAACCTGGAGGGAGTTCTGACGTGAATAGTAAGCACTGCAAAGAGACTCGCAAAATGGTTTGTAAGGGGAGGATGAAAGGGAAGGGAATAGCCATGGAAATGGGTAGAAAACAGTACCAAGTAACCTCGCAGAGAAAACAGGGAAGGACGGGCTTGGCGTGGCTGCCCTGAGAGGGGGAAAACCAACAAAGCAAGAAGTAAAACTAAGAGCAGCAGGAACACTTTTAAAAAACTTTTTAAAACTAATC
>PVKM010038953.1:0-13937 GCA_004027735.1 Carollia perspicillata | reverse complement strand
AGACCCACCAAAGCTGCTTTTCCAAATGAATGGCTGGTCTTGGCTCATACTGCACAACTTCCTAAATCCTCCCAAACAAGCAACAGCTAGCCTCGGTTAGTCCCAGGCTTGGCACTAGTAGCAGCCAGCCTAGATTCACAGCTTGGCTTTGCCTGGGAATCTCCAAGCCCAACACAAGTAGCAACCACCTCATATTACTTTATAGCTCAGGTAGGGTGGCCTCAGGCAAAACACAGGCTGGTGCTGAGCTTGTCCATCACCACCTGGGAAACCCTAGGGCCAGCGTATCCAGCGTTCAGCTACAGACCTCTTTGGAAAATACCACCCTGCCCTTGCACAGCTGATCTTCCATGGACAGTGGAGGTTGGTGGTAAGTGGTCACAGCTGATCCTTGCAGCTGACTGGCCTGGATATATCCCTCCCATTGATCTGCCATCAGCAACCAAATCTCAACTACAAAAGGAGAAGGGTGTGCTCAGTCCACAAAGAGGATGAACTTTGAGTACTCAATTTGTGTGATAAGGAAAGTTGTGCCCCAGGACTCTATAGGGCACCTACTACATTAAACCACAGTATTAAGACACAGAGTCAAAGCAGCTCTACCTAATACATAGAAACAAACACAGAGAGGCTGCCAAAATGAGGAGACAAAGAAACATGGCCCAAATGAAAGAATAGATCAAAACTGCAGAAAAAGAGCTAAACAAAATGGAAATAAGCAATCTATCAGATGCAGAGTTCAAAACATTGGTTATTAGGATGCTCAAGGAACACAGTGAGGCCTTCAGCAGCATAAAACAAAGACCCTGTCAGAAATGAAGGATGCACTTATTGAAATGAAGAACAACTTACAGGGAAACAACAGTAGAGTGGATAAAGCCAAGAATCAAATCAATGATTTGGAGCATAAAGAAGAAAAAAAAAACAACCAAACTGAACAAAAAGAAAAGAGAATTAAAAAAAAAGAGTAGTATAAGTAGCTTTTGGGACAACTTCAAGAGGTCCCACATTTGTATCATAGGGTGCCAGAAGAAAAACAGAAAGAGAAAGAAATTGAAAATCTATTTGAAAAAAATAATGAAAGAAAACTTCCCTAATTTGGTGAAGGAAATAGACATGCAAGTCCAGGAAGCACAGAGAGTCCCAAACAAGATGGATGCAAAGAGGTCCACTCCAAGACACATCATAAAATGCCAAAGTTTAAAAATAAAGAGAGAATCTTAAAAGCAGCAAGAGAAAAGAAGTTAGTTACTTACAGAGGAGTTCCCATAAGACTGTTAGCTGATTTCTCAAAATAAACTTTGCAGGCTAGAAGGGATTGGCAAGAAATATTTCAAGTCATGAGAAGCAAGGACCTACAGCCAAGATTGCTGTACCCAGCAAAGCTATTGTTTAGCATCAAAGTGTGGACAGAGAGCTTCCCAGACAAAATAAAACTAAAGGAGTTCATCATCACCAAACCATTATTATATGAAATGTTAAAGGCACTTATTTAAGAAAAAGAAGATCAAAACTATGAACAGTAAAATGGCAAAAAAAATACAAATGTATCAACAATTGAATCTAAAAAACAAACTAAGCAAACAAGAACAGAGACTGAATCATGGATACAGAGAGCATTTTGATGGCTGCCAGATGGGAAGGGAGTGTGGTAGAATGGATGAGGAGGTAAAAGGATTAAGCACAAATAGGTAGTTACAGAATAGCCATGGGATATAAAATGCAGTATAGGATATGGAGTAGCCAGAGAACTTGTACGAAAGACTCCTCATGGACATGAACAATGGCGGGGGATTGCCTGAAGAAGTTGGGGGGGCGTTGGATTAGAAGAGGGGGCAAAGGGGAGAAATTCAGGACAACTGTAATAGCATAATCAATTAAATGTACTTAAAAATAAATAAATAATAAAAATAAAAAGACCTAGAGACACACAGTCCAGGCTGTGTAGAACCACAATATCCTCTTTCTGTCCTACCTGCCATTCCATTGGCTTTCCACCTCGAGTTCTTGTCAGGCTGCAGGACGGCCACCGCCGCTCTGATCATGCTTTATGGGTTCTAGGCCAGAAGCAGGAAGGAGGAACTTCCCACTGAGTAAGCCACTTCAAAGATCTATGTCGGAGTTTCCCTAATGTCTTCTGCTTTCACTTCACTCGCCATCATTTTTTGCTAGGGAAGGCTGAGCAAAGTAGCCTTTCAGATGGGTACATTATCACCCCAACAACTTAGAGGTTCTGTGGGGAAGCAAGGCTAAGAAGTGGCACTAAGCCAGATCTCTCAGCAACTCTTTCAGTGCTGTCTGCAAATGTATTTGCAAAGTGTTTCATTCTGGGAGTCCTCATTTTCTAAAATGGAGGGCTGAAGTCTTAATAAAGGAAGATTTCTTCTTTTTTTCATTTATTTTTTTATCTTTTTAAAAGTTATTTTTCAATTACAGTTGGCACCGTATTATGTTAATTTCAGGTGTACAACATAATTATTAGACATTTATATAACTTGAAAAAAGATTTCTTGATCTAAATTTCTGAATCAAAATATTTACTCTTATCCTGACCAGTGGGGCTCGGTTAGTTGGGTGTTATCTGACAAAGGGAAAGGTCACCCGTTGCATTCCCTGTCAGGGCACATGCCTAGATCGCTGGTTTGCCCAGTCGGAGTGCTTGCAAGAGGCAACTGATAAATGTTTCTGTTCCTCTCTTTCTCTTTCCCTTCCCCTCTCTCTAAAAGTAAATAAATAAAATCCTAAAAAAAATTTATTCTTCTTACTTTTAGGTCTTTCTAACTTTTAGTCAGCTGATGACAACACATACCCGTGACATCCAGGGGAATTCCTTTTAATACCTGTAGTAAAATGGCCATTTCAGTTGTGCTGATCATGAACATTTACTGGCTAAAGCAATGGGATTTGTTTTCATGAGTAAGTTCCTAATTACTGAAGTGAAAGAACTGAGACGACTTTGGTGAATCGGGTGGGAGAAGGCACCAGGTGCACACCAGGCATGAGCAGGTGTGGGACCATCTGACTCACACGGAAGAAATTGTGGGACACACCTGCCCAGGAAGCAATTGGTAGACATCTGAGATTAATGCAAGTCAAAGGGCCAGACGGCCAGCCAGTGCCAGGAAACACATGGGATACCAACATCCAGAGGTAGCTGAGAATCTCAGAGGTCTGCTGAGAGGACCAAGACTTCAGAGGTTGAGACAGAAAGGTTAAAGCACTAAGTAGGTCAGATCATTCAAAGATAATGCTCTGTAGAGCAAACTACACATAAATGAACCAGAATCTGGAGAAGCAATTTTTTAGCTTCTGTTTTCTCAGAGATCTTTGGGGTAGACAGGTGTGATTTTAGGATATCATTTGCAAGAAAGGAGTCAACACTTTCCAACTGCCTACTATGTGCTAGCAATATTACTGCAGACTACCATGTAGAGTGAAAAGATATCTAAATTGTGTCATTTATTAACCTTGGGACCTTTAACAAATTACTTCACCTCTCTGAATACCTCTATAAAATGGAGTTATTAATGTTTTCCTGTAAAGAGGATTAAATGGCATTAAGGTATGCATAGTGATAAGAAAGTGATACTATCCAGTATTTATTGAATATGTGCTATTTATTACATGTTTATTTCATATCATCCTCACAGATACCTATATCGTTTGGGTGCTTTTGTGTCCAAAATCAATTAAGACTTTGCTTACAGAAGGGATAAGGTTGAGAAATTATTGGATCACACAGTTAAAAAGGCCAGGTTCTTTCAGGTTCTATCATAGGTACATCTGGGGCCTCTCACTATGTCATTGAGTCTTTCTCCTTCTTCGTCACTCCCTTGACTCTGCAGTCTCATGTCTTGGCTTCATTCTTTGGCAGGATCTCCCCACATAGCAGCAATTGTAGGTTCACATCACTCTATTGCCAGATTCCTAGAGAAAAGAAGAAAGCAAACTGGCCACCCCTAAATCAGTCTTGGGGTCAGGAGAAAAGGGACATTCATTGATTAGCCTGGATCCTGCACCCTCCTGTAAGGAAGGGCCACGCGACTGGCACGTTCATCCTTTACGGAACAGACAGTTCCTGAAAAACTCAGGTTTAGAGTAAATAATTTGCCCCTCAATCATTCAGCTCTAAGTGGAGGATCTGGACAAAAACCCCAGGGTTTTGTGACTCCAAAGAATATATACAATTTAACAATGAAAAGGTGATTATACCGGTTAAAAGCGGATACCTAGAGCAGAAGCTGAGGGCAAGGGACAGATTCAGAGGCAGGCAAGTCTTCAGAGCTTCCATCGTGCCTACAAGCCCAAGGTTAAATTCAAGGCACTTGACCATCTGCCCAAGAACCACCTTACCCCTCAATATTCTCTGACTACTTTCTGCATGAATCCTCTTCTCCAACTAAAGATACCGTACCTCCCCTTTGCCCACTTTCACCATTGCTTATGCCATTTTCTCTTGCCAGAATATCCTCTTTTTGTCGGGAGGCGACCTCCGCCCATGGGTTGGTGCGGCCTTTGTCTCAGTGCAGTCAGGGACGTTGCCAACCAAAGTTTGCAGAGGCCCCTGAAAAACGGCTTCTGAAGCCGTCCGCCCGTGTGGGTTATTTGGGGTAATAAAGATTGCGCACTGTTAAAAAAAAAAGGAATATCTTCTTTTACTTCTCTCCCTAAAATGCCTCTCAGCTCTTAAAGTCGTGGTAAGGTTCCACTGTTTCTCAGAAAACTTTCTTTACTCTGATGCTCCGTGTGGCGCATTCTTCGCACAGTCGTACGTACAATAAGGGCACAGCGCTAGGAGCCAGGCAGTCTCGGTTCTGCTCCTGACGTTTTCACTTCAGTGTTGGCTGTCGTTCACTGGTTATTCTAACTAGTTTTTATTTTGTCTTTATCTCCACTATTGGGTTATTGGTGTTTTTGTTTTTAGTGGTTGCTCTAGAGTTTATAATATAAATCTTTAACTTCCCATCATCTGCCTTCGAATAGTGCTGTCTCGCTTTATGCATAGGGTGAGATCCTTAAAAGACTAGGCTTCCATTTGCCCTCCTGTCTTCCATGCTTTGCAGCCATATTTTATTTTCACATGTTTTGAAAACCCCACTATACACTGTTATGGTTTTTGCTTTAAACAGTTATCATTTTAAGAGATTAAGAAACACCAGTTCAAGTCTCTTCTCTTTGGGTGGATCACACTTTCTTCTGCCTGAAAAAAATTCCTTTAACATTTCTTGTAATGTAGATCTGCTGGAAATAAATGCCCTGCTTTTGTTTACCTGGAAAAGTCTTTATTTTTGCATCATTTTTGCAAGACAACTTGCTCTATATAGAATTTTAGATGGACAACTTGTTTGTTTGTTTTTTGTCAGCTCTACAAATACGTCATTCTTCTATTTCCTGAGTTGTGCTGTATAAAATGAGAAATCACTAGAAGTTATCAACTTTGTTTCCCTATAAGTAATGTTTTATTTTCCGGTCTAGCTGCTTTTCAGATCATCTCCTTATCACTATTTTCTGACAGTGTTCATATGAGGTGCCTTGGTATGGTTTCTTCCATGCTTATTGTACTTGGGATTACTTGAGCCTCCTGAATTTGTGAGCTTATAGTTTCCATCAGATTCATAGAATTTCCACCACAATATCTTCAAACATTTGTCTGCCCTCCCACTTTATTCTGTTATTCTGATTACATGTATTTTAGATTTCTTGATATGGTCTCATAGTCTACTGATGATCGCTCAGTCTTTTCTCTCTGTGCTTCAAAATTTTGACTGCTGTACCTTCAGTTCACTGATCCTTTCTGCAGTGTCTAATTTGCTGTTAATCTCATAGAAGTATTTTTCATCCCGGATATCATATTTTTTAAATTTTAGAAGTTCTATTTGTGTCTTTTTAAAAATTGACTATATAGACAGGAAAGAAGAGAGGATGGGGCCAAGGCTGGGATGGGGGCGGAGAGAGAGAGAGAGAGAGAGAGAGAGAGAGAGAGAGAGAGAGAGAGAGAGAGAGAGAATTTACTGTTCCATTTATTTATGTATTCATTGGTTGATTCCTGCATGTGCCCTGACTAGGGATTGAACCTGCAACTCTGACGTATCCAGACAATGCTCTAACCAACTGAGCTACCTACCTGCCCAGGGCCTCTATGCATGCCTTTTAAACTTCTCTACTTTTCTCCTCTTTGTGTTCATGTTTTCCTCTATTTTCTTGAATGAGTGCTTTGTCTGCTTATTTCATCATCTTTGTCGTTTCTATGTCTATTTCTGTGATTGATTTTCTTCCCGGTTATGAGTCATATTTTCCTGTTTCTTTGTAGCAATGTCTGATTGGACACCAGACATTGTGAATTTTATGATTTTGAGTGCTGGGTTTTCTTGTAGTCCTTTAAATGTTGTTAGATGTTGTTCTGGCACACAATTATACCACTTGGAATACCTTTTGAAATTTGCTTTTAAGTTTTACTGGGGCAGGCCCAAAGTAGCCTTTGGTCTAGGCATAATTTAACCCCACTGTTAAGGCAATGCCCATTCACCATTAGGTGATTCCATTCTAGCTAATAGGAACACACATCACTCCCGGCCCTGTGTGGGCTCTAGTGATCGTTCGGTCTACTGCTCTCTCTATTCTCGAGTAGTTTCCAATCTGGCATTCTCAAGCCAAAGACTGGAGAAGGCTGTTCTGTAGATCTCCAGAGCTCTCTCTGTGAAGTTTCTCCCACTTTGGCATTCTGCCCTGTGATTCCACCTGGCTTAAACTCTCTGAATTCTGATGTTTCTCTTCTAAGCTCAGTGAGACTACCAAGCTCTGTTTGGCTTTTCTTCTCTGCACTGCAGTCTAGAAACCATCTCCAAATGGTAAGTTGGGACAATTATATGCCAACTTCATTTGTTTCCCTTTTCTGAGGGGTCGCCTCCTCCTAAGTCTTCCTGCTTTTATTAGTAATTTTGTACAGGATCTGACCACAATCTTTTTCTATTGCACACTCTTAAGTGAAATGAGTTTACCTATAGTTTTAGGAGTAAGAGGAGGGCCAGGATAGTACCAAGAGCTGCATCGTTCTCTAGCACCTGCTTCTGTTGTTTAAAGAAAGTGAGTCTTAAATTACTTTCTGAGATCTGCTCAGTACTCCCACCTTCATCTACACTGGGATCCTCTCTTTACTTGCTGCTGAGAAGTAACCCTATACCCCGTCCCACCCCATATTATGAAATCTGCTTTCAGTAAATTTCCCTCACTGTCAGGCTTGTTCCAAAAGGGAATTTTGAGGTTTTTAATATATTTGTTTATTTTTTGAGAGAGGGGGAAGGAGGGAGAAAGAGGAGAGAAACATTGATGTGTGTCAGCCTCTCATGCGCCCGCCACTGGGGACCTGCAACCTGGGCATGTGCCCTGACTGGGAATTGAACTGGCAAACCTTCGGTTCACAGAACTCAATCCACTGAGCCACACCAGCCAGGGCAGAATTTTGAGCTTTTAATTTGAGAGTTCATAAGGTTAGTTTTTCGGTCTGTGTTTTAGTAGGGACGGGGGTAGGAGAGGATAGTTAAGGGAGATTCAAAACCATGGCCCCACCCCTACTGTCTTCCATGTATCCCAGAATCCAGCTGTTTCTAAAGTCACTGCTCCAATTGTCATGTTTCTATTTCATTATCCGTTTACTTCAACACATGTTTATTGGGTCCCTATACCTGGCGGTGGGGCGAAGGTGTGATGGCCACTGTCATGAGGAGGTATCTTCAAACTGGAAGACAAAGCAGGCAACTTCATAGAATATATGAATTTATTATAGGGTAATTTATTTACGGGAAGATTGAGCCACAGCAGACAATTACACACTTTACAATTTGCGTCAGCAGTTTTGTGCAAATTATTCTCTGCCAAAGACGCCCATTACTGTACTATTTTATTAATATAACCCAGGTACTGATGATGGACAAGACAAAGGGACAAAGAATGCAGTAGTGTCAGGGGCCATAGCTCCTGGTGGTCCACACTGTCATCAGTTGGCTATTCATCTTGTTTGTGATCCTGGACATTACCAACGAACCAACGAGAGAGTATTTATGGTTACATTTTAAGGAACACAGGTAATCATTAACTAAAAGGCTTTGAGGTGCTTACTAAGGACAGTGAGGCTGGTCAAAGGTCACAGCATGAAAGAACACACAGATGGAGATGGTTTTGTTCACCTCTATATCTATACACCCTATTATGTGTATGACACTGTGCTAAAGATACAGATATGAATAAGTGTACTCTAGCCTTCGAGGAGTTTCCAAGCCAATAGGGGAGACAAATATAAGCACAATTAAGTACAACCAGACTGTGGCGAATGCTGTGAAGATGCTATGGAAACACAGAGAAGACATCTCACTGGTTTTAAGTCAGGACAATTCTCATAGAGGAGTAACATTTACCACCTTACCCCCAAGCTAGAAGGTCAAATATGATTCACATAATAATGAGAGTCAAGGTTCTTCGGGAGGGTGAACTGATTTAAACCACAGCATCGTTCGAAATGGGCAAAATATGAATGAAAGAGAAGTTAGCCAGAGAATGGGCACTGTCTCCTTTCTGGGGCTGCATGCTCATCATCGTCAGTAGCCCAGCCTCTTTTTCCTTCCCTAGCAACTTTGACAGATCTCCGGGAGGAAGACAGTGTGGCTGTTGCTCAGTGCAGACTCTATCACTTTCTCTTCACGGGAGACGTGCCAGATTATAGCTTTCAGTTCTTCTGCCGAAAGGGCAGTCCTGCTTCGAGCTCTTCCTCATTCTTGACCTGCGAGGTTCATCCCCAGCCCTGCACCACCACATCACCCGTGTAGCCTCACTGCAGGGTGGCTCCTTGCCGGCATCTGACACGACCACGCCCCTGTGTTTGGATATTCTCATAAAAAAGCCAAAGGGTCGGTGTGTGCACTGCCGCCTACCCAGCTTTTACCCAGAGCAGTCTCTGCGGGTAGATCTTCACTGTGCATTACTAATGTATGTGTCTTGCTTCTATTCATAAGAATAGGGGGTATTTTTGTTTGTTTAGTTTTTGCTCTGTGTGAGTGTGTTGAACGTTGTATTCAAATATGCAAAGTTTCAGTTAGACGTTTTAAAAAGACATAGAAGATGTGGTTATCATTTGGAACTTGCAGTATTTCCTCAGTCCATGATGCTAGCTTAGGTCTTCCTACAGATCCAGAGGCTGCTGTAACTAACTCTCCAGGCCAGGAGATGGGAGGTGTGAGCGAAACACCTTCTCTGGTATGAGCCCAATAACAGCGTCCAGCAGGGGGAGCCAGCTAAGGGTAAGCAGAGCCCAAAGTTGTTGACTGAAAGAGGAGAGGAAGGGAATTCAGAGTCCAGGAGTGAAGGGATTAAAGCCTTCCCAGGGCCAGAACCCCTGCCCTCCGGAGTGCCTTTCTGTCCCTATCCCTGCTTCCTTAGCTCATGCCCAGGCCCTGAGGCAAGTCACTGCAGGGAATCATTGCTTCCAGCCTCTAAGTGGGGTCACTGACCCCCACAAACCCCCCCCCCCATTTTTCACCTAGGCTTAGAAATTCTTTTTGTAAGATAGTTCTGTATGATGAGGCTAGAAACTTTCTTGAAGAAAATATAAATTTCTTAAAGAAAACAGAAAGTTCTTTGCTTTTAAGCTACACGATTCTTGTCCTAAATCAAATGTCTTACAGATTGGCTCTGTGGGCACGGTTCACAGGGCTCCCTCCCACTCCTCTTCCTTACTTGACCTGAGTCGGGCACCGAGCAGATGGACTCACATTAAAACCATGGGGGACCTGGGACGGAGCCCTCAGTCTCCCTAGACACCAGCTTCCTTCTTTCTCTTAACCCGGGGCACAGCCTAAGGCTGCACCTCTGGCATCCGGCTGCCCCAGGCAATGGGGTTGGGGGGTGTCTTGTTCCCTCACTTATCCCTGGGCCGCTGGTTATGAAGACACGTTCCCTTCAGATAGTCAGCCTTTACCTTTGGGCCTAAATCCCTCAGCTGCCTCTATGCAGGTCTCCATGGCCGCAGCCTGGCATTTCTTCCCCACCTCTGCCCCACTTCTCCTGGTCACGCCCAGCCCTCCTCACATGCAGCTGACTGTCTGTGATAGTTGTTTCCTTCAGTGAGATCCTTCTGTCTGTCCCAGTGGCACAGGCTAGAGGTTGGGCCTGGTTATGCTAGAGGTTCTGGGGACTCAGTGGGAGTACCTTGGTTCCTAGAAACTCATCTGCCCCGTAGTGACACAGCCATAATCAATTCTTTTCATGTCCTAGTTTTCTTAACTAATTTTTAAATAGTTTTTCAAAGTTAGTTTTAGAGGGTGGGGGGAGAAACTGCATTTATTGGTTGAGTCTTGTAAGTGCCCTGACTGGGAATTGAACCTACAACTGGGACAGTGTATTGGAACATGCTCCAACCAACTGAGCTACCTGACCAGGGTTTACCTTATCTTCAAACCATTTACTAAGCCTCTAGTTCCTTCTCAGCGGTTTCCCTGTTTTATCTCATATGTCCAGCAATAAGTGGAAAAGCTCTTCTGCTAAAGGCTCTGTCCAACACTCAGAGCATCAAGCAACTCTGCCACTGGGTCCCAAATGAGAGGCAGGCGTAATTCCCTTTATAAGCTGTGTGACTTGAACAAGCTATTCAACCTCCCTGGGCCTTGGTTTCTGCAACTACAAAATAGGAATAATCATCAGGCTTGTTCTATATAGTAAAAAACAAATGCAGCACCTAGAACCATACTCGTACATAGCAGTGCTTGATGTTAATCTTGGGTGTCATGGTCATGACCGATACATTAAAGGTGAAGCAGAATTGTCGCCTCTGGAAGGGAATGCCCTTCTAGGCAAGCAGTCTGACCGTGTCTTCTCAGGAGGTATGGCAGGTACCCGGGCCAGAAGGCAGGAAGGCAGTGACACCACAAGGTCACTGAGGGAAGCGGGAGGAGGGTACCCCCGTGGACACAGGAGTCTCTCATTCTTGGCATTCCCAAAGTTTGAGTTTGAATGATGTAAAATTGCTGAGGTTTGGGGAGAAAATTACTGATTTCTGTTAGTGTGACCCCACTTTTAGCCTCAAACAGAGAAGTGGGGAGACGTGGGTTTCTCAGGCCTCCTAGCTTGTCTCACTTCTCCCAGGTTCTCCTGATGACTCATCACACGGCCAGAGCGTCTGTGTCTACACCTGTTCCTCACCTGGGGATCTTGTTAAATGCAGATTCTGAGTTGGGGGAGGGGGAGGGAGGCGGGGAGCTTCCAGGGGTGCTGTTTCTGCTAGGAAACAGTTCTGGGGATCCCCAAATTAATCTTTCCCTCGCAACACTAGCATGTTAAAAACAAAATAAAGCAAAGTTGCAATAGAGCCTGTAACATTTGTGTCACATTCCCCCCCCCCACCTGCCTGAAGTGTTTCACAATCTCCACCTTTTGTTGCAAGCCCACTAAGCCTATTAGAAAGGATATTTTTCTTTCCTTTCTTCACTGACCACTCATTCAACCGATATTTACTGAGCACCTACCATGGAAGAGACAGTGTACGAAGAAAAATTCCAGCACATGCATCTTATAGCAGCTAAAGTGACTATGAGAAATGAAAACCTGACCCTGTGGTCTCTTCTTACAATTCTCCTGTTTCCTCCCAATAGGAAGTCCAAGTGCCCTGAGATGGCATTCTGACACCAGTTTAAAATGGGCTTATCCGCTCATCCACAGCTCACCGCCCTCAAGCCCTAGAATCCTGTCCCCACAGTCACCGGCTGACCAGCCTGTGAGCTTGGCTCCTGCTGCTTCCCTTCCCGCTTCCTGTACACACGCTTCTGACCACTGTCATTGATCATGCACTGCTCACTCACCCCCTTCAGGGTGTAGGTCACCACCATGCCTTTCGGGGAGTCTCCGGAACGCCCAGGTGGGTTTCCTGCACCCACTTCTTCCTGACACATTGACATGGAAGCTCTGGTTCTCTCTCTGCTAAAATTTAAGGTTCTCAAGTGTAGAGCAATGTCTTAGTCATTCCCCCGTCACCAGATTTCCGCTGAACTGCATGCGGTTCAGTGCAGGCACTGCATCTCCTAGCAGGAACTCAGGCCTCCATCCAGGTTTCCAAGTCTGAAATGACCGTGGGCTGTGACCTGCTTCCAAGTCATTAGTTTTGGCCTCCCGGCAGCTGGCGAAGGGCTGGATTAGAGACTGCTGGGGAATGAGAAGTGTTCCAGGGTGAATGTGCGTCACCCACGGCATGTAACACTTTACAGCCCAGCTGCCAGCCGGAAGCAATAAAAACCCTGTCAGGCTTGTCTCCCACCACCAAGTAGGACTGAGAATAGAGCAGACCCGGAATCGTAGATCTGCCCCAGCCTGGAAGTCTCTCTGCTTTGGATGTAATGAGATGAAAAGGGGGATCAAAGCCTTTGCAGGCTCTAAAGCGAGTTATATCTTGCTCCACCCAATGTTCAGAATGGCTAATCTTTCCCAATTTGGCGGCTTTTGTAATCATTTCGCTTTTATGTTATCGAATCCCTATAAATCCATATTTTCCTTTTATGAGAAGAGGGTTTTGAAAAACATTTGATTTTCTTGCTCTTCTCTTAAAATCAAAATCCCCATTCAAAAACCACATACATATACCAGCAATAACACAAAACAGACTTTTAAAAAACTTACTGTAGGAATATATGTATAGACTTCTGGCCAAGATGGAGGCATAGGTGGGAACACTGTGCATCCTCCCACAACCAACATTAAGGACAACAAAGATTTACACACAATAACACAACCAGAACACAGAAAATTGAACTACAGGAGTCCGACAACCATTCAGCAAGACCAGTAAAGAGGGGCGGGGCCGGCGGAGAGGGAACTCAGCAGGAAAAGGCAGTGGCTGGCAGACCCTGGGGCACCAGGGAGTGTGGGTGGACCAAAGCTTGCAGACCTCAGATGGGAGGAGACAAGTAGAGCAGGCAGGGCACGCAGGGCAATAAGCCAACCTCGGACACACGTTAACATGCAGACAAACTAGGCAAGAGCAGGCAGTGAGATGGACAGCACAGCCCAGGGCCACAGTGACAGGAAATAAAGCCTAAACACCGATTGAAAAGGTGCCAGGAGAAACTCCCAGCCTCACAGAAGAGGTTGCTGGGGAGACCCACAGGGTCCTGGAGCGTGCATAGGCCCGCCCACCTGGGAACCAGTGCCAGGGGTCCCAGTTTGTGTATGGGAGGCAGCAGAGGGGACACAGCAGAGGGGACGCAAATCTGAGGGAGCACCGAACAGGCACCATTGTTCTCTCTGTGACCCCCGCCCCCACAGATAGCGTCACAACCTGCGACTAGGCTGCCCCGCCCTGGTAAACACCTAAGGCTCCACCCACATGTAACAGGCATCACCTGACCAAAAATGACTCAAACAGAAGAACAACTCAAAGCTCCAGAGCCAACACTTTTAAGCAATCAAGAGATAGCCAACCTGTCAGGTGCACAGTTCAAAATACAGCTGATCAGGATGCTCACAGAATTGGTTGAATTTGGTCACAAATTAGATGAAAAAAATGAAGGCAATGATAAATGAAATGAAGGAAAATGCATAGGGAACAAATAGTGGTGGGAAGAAAATTGGGACTCAAATCAATGGAGTGGACCAGAAGGAAGAAAGAAACAACCAAACAGAAAAGAATGAAGAAACAAGAACTCAAAAAAATGAGAAGAGGCTTGGGAACCTCCAGGACATCCTTAAATGTTCTGACATCCAAATTATAGGGGCACCAGAAGGGGAAGAGGAAGAGCAACAAGTGGAAAAGTTATTTGAACAAATAATGAAGGAGAACTTCCCCAATCTGGCAAAAGAAATAGACTTTCAGGAGGTCCAGGAAGCTCAGAGAGTCCCAAAGAAGTTGGACCCAAGGAGGAACACACCAAGGCACATCATCATTACATTAGCCAAGATTAAAA